>SNQJ01S0046745.1:12047-24961 GCA_010110895.2 Picea sitchensis | reverse complement strand
GATAGCTGAAGGAGTTACTGTGGGTGACTCGTAACCCCCGAGGGGAGTTGGAAGAGCTTAGATTCTTCGGGCCCGTGGCTGAAGAAGGTCCTGGTGGGAGCAGCTCGCTCGGTGAGGGGCAGGTTGCGTCACATAGTCTAATAACTAGAAGGTAGATCCTGAAACAAATGGATCAACAAGATGGAATGCCTTCAAACAATGTACCATTGTTTAATGGAGGTGGTTATGCTTTCCGGAAAATAAGAATGAAAAGATACTTGTTGGCTCTTGGTTTTGATGTTTGGAAATCTGTAGTAGATGGTTACACTGCACCAACTACTCCACCCACATATACTGTAGGAAATAATATTTTCAATGAAAACTCAAGAGCAGTTAATTCCATTCTAGGAGGATTAACAAATCCTATATTTGTGAAGGTAATGCATTGTAAGTAAGCTAAAGAGATCTGGGAAAAACTAGGGGTTTTAAATGAAGGATATAACAAAGTCAAGGAAGCCAAACTAAAAATCTACAGAGCTTAGTTTGAAAATTTGAAGATGAAAGACGAAGAGAACATTGTTGAATACCTTCATAGGGTATATGAGGTATTTAACTCAATCAGAGCAACAAGATAAGAAATTCCGGACAAAACTATTGTACAAAAGATCTTAAGGTCATTTCCTATGAGGTATAATGCCAAAATTTCCACAATTGAATATAGACCAAAACTTGAAAAACTCATAGTAAATCATCTCCATGGAATTCTTACAACATATGAGATGAGAATAGGAAATGAAAAACCATAAAAATAAGAAACAACCTTTAGGCCATCTAAAGAAAAGAAGAAACAAGAACACATGTCTAATGAAAATCAGTCAGACATATCCGATGTAGAAGAGTCCAACTTTATAAAGAAACTTGAGAAAGGGTTTGGAAAATATAAAGCAAAGTTACCCTTCAAATTTTTCAACTGTGGAAGAATTAGACACTTTGCTAACAAATGTCCCTATCCAAAGAAGGAGGATAATGATGATGAAGAAGCCAACAACCAAAAAAACCAATACAAGAAGAAATTTTATAAGAAAAAGAAAAAACTCTACTCCAAATAAAATTCATCTCTTCAGACATAAGTGAAGATAAAGATTAAGAGCTCCTATTTATGGGAATGAACACTCAAAATAATAATATAGATAATGAATAAAACTATGGAAGTGAAGGTGAAGTAGATCTAGAAGCTGAACTGATTAGTTCTCTGGAGGAACTAAGAAAGTATAAGAATAAGAACAAGCTACTTAGGGCACAACTTCAATAATTTGAAGAATCACATCAATCAAGAGAAATAGATGCATCAATAACCATTAAATAATCATAACAAATCATTAGTGATTTGAAGTCCCAGCTCCTGGAAGCTAAAAGAATTGAAGAAGTCATTTTAAAACAACTCAATGATAGAGAAAAAGTATGTGAGAAGCTAGAAGATGATATTGAGCTGCTAAAAGGTGAACTTGAGAAAGAAAAGAAGGGATCAAAATTTGAAAATAGTTCAAAGACATTGGATGAAGTTCTCAGTGGTCAGAGGTCACCAAATAACAAGATTGTTTTGGGATACACCTAAGACTCAACTTCTACATCACAAGGATCTACATAAAGACCAATCAGTTATGAATATGCTCTTAAAATCCCATTAAGAAGAGAATATAATAAGGCAAGGATGATTCCATTGGAGACCGTCCCAAATAAATAGAAATCAATATCCCCTACTAAATAAAAACATGAAAAGAATAACACAATCACCATAAGAAATCCCTCTAACATATATCAATATATCTTCTTTGTATATTGCTATTCATGCAATAATTTTGGACACAAAGAAGTACATTGTAAATATTATAGAAAGCACAATCCAAAAAATGTCCAAAGAAGTCTGAAGTTCAATACAGATAAAAGAAACTATAATTAGTTCTCTCCATTACAATATTACAATATGGAATTCCTCAAATTTAATAACTATGGACATGAAGCCAGTGAATGTAGATTTTCAAAGTATGTCAAAGTGATAAATATTCCCAACAATAAAAAAGTATGGAGTAAAAGGAAAGTAGAGAAAACAGAGTGTAAAGTAGCCCTATATGCCAAAAACAAAGGATGTTAGTGGTATGTAGACAGTGGATGTTCTAAACACAATACTAGAGATCAAAGAAAATTTCTCAAGTTAACGAAGAAATAAAAAGGAAAAGTCACCTTTGGAGATAATGTGTCAGCCAAGATACTTGGAAAAGGCACTGTTAGCCTAGGGAATAACAAGGCCAAAGAAAAAAATGTACTTTTATTAGAAAATGTTAATCCTAATCTCCTAAGTGTAATTCAAACATGTGATCAAGGTCACATACTTACATTTTATTATTATAAATGTGAGATATGAAGACAACATATGAGGAAGCTAGTGGAAGTTTCCCCAAGAACATCCAACAATGTGTACATCCTTGACATGGAAGGAGAAGAAAAATGTTGTTTAGGTCAAGAAGATGAAATTTGGCTATGGAATAGAAGGTTGGGACATATAATATTTGAAAACTTAATCAAAGCCAATAATAAGGAGCTAGTAAGGGATCTACCAAAGATTATAAAGCCTTCAAATCCTATTTGTAAACATTGTCAAATAGGAAAGAAAACAAAAGTTAGTTTCAAAACAAAAGAGCATTCCACAACAAAACCATTAGAACCTATTCACATTGATCTATGTGGACCTACCATAACTAAAATTATTTATGGTGAACATTATTTTATGTTTATCATTGATGATTACACAAGAATGACCTGGGTATACTTTCTAAAAGAAAAATCAGAAGCCTTTGAGAAGTTTAAAACATAAAAATTCCTTGTAGATAATGAAACCAATCTGAAAATTAAATGTATGAGATCAGAAAATGGAGGAGTATTCACATCTAAATATTTAATTCAATTATGTGAAAATTATGGCATCAAAAGACAGTTTTCATCTCTGAGGACTCCTCAAGATAATGGAGTGGTGGAAAGAAAAAACATAATAGTTCAAGAAGCTGCAAGAACCATGTTAAATGAAGCCAAGATTACAAAAAAATTCTGGAGAGATGCAATCTACACAAAAATCCACATACTTAATCGAGTTCAATTGAGACCCAACCATTACAAAACTCCTTTTGAACTATGGTTTGGAAGGCCAACGTCTGTAAAAAACTATAGAATTTTTGGAAGTAAATGTTACATTAACAATGATGAGGATGATCTAGGGAAATTTGACCCAAAATCATATGAAGGAATATTTATAGGATATTCACCTAACAAAAAGGATTATAGATGTTATAACCTAAGACTACATAAAATGGTGGAAAGTGCCAATGTAAATATAGATGATCTAAAGTTGAGACATATCAACATATGATGATAAAAGTGATGGAAAATATCAGAATGAACAAGTTGATGAAGAACCTCAAGAAAATGAACCCCACACTGATGATGAAGATGATGAAGAAACATCCTTGCCAAAATCCCTATAAAAAAAGGTTCATAAGAGTCATCTTGAAATTCAAATTATGGGAGATAAAAATGCAGGAGTGGAAACAAGAAGGAAAATCACATTCGACTCAGAACAAACAATGTTATTCCTGATAGAACCTAAGTCAATTAAATAATCCAACAAAAGTAAATATTGGATAAAAAAAATGGATGAAGAACTAGACCAAATAGAGAAGAACAAGACTTGGGAACTAGTTCCAAGACCTAAGGACAAGAATGTGGTAGGAACCAAGTGGATATTCAAGAAAAAACTAAATGAAAATGGGGAGATTATAAAGAACAAAGACATATTAGTTTGCAAAGGATATTCCCAAGTGGAAGGTATTGATTTTGAAGAGACTTTTGCTCCAGTAGAAAGACTTGAGACCATCAGAATGTTCCTGGCATTTGCATGCTTTAGAAATTTCAAAATCTATTAGATGGATGTCAAGTCAACATTCCTTAATGGAACACTGGAAGATAAAGTCTATGTTAAGCAACCAAAAGGATTAATGTTAACATAAAATCAAGACTATGTGTGCAAGCTAAAAAAGGCCATGTATGGTCTTAAACAAGCCCCCAAAGCATGGTTCTCAAGGCTTGATCAATACCTACAAAAACAAGGATATAAGAGATGGATTAATGATAGCAACTTATACGTCAAAATTGAGGATCAAAACATGATTATTGTGGTGGTATATGTAGATGACATACATGATTATGATCCCATTACTATTAATTGTGATAACAGTAGTGCCATAAGTATCTATAAAAATCCAGTAATGCATTCTAAAACCAAACAAATCCGAATCAAATATCATTTCTTAAGAGATCAGATTACTAAAAGAGTGGTTAAAATAGTGTATGTGGACACCAAAGAAAAAATTGCAGACATATTCACAAAAACTTTTCCCATAAGTACCTTTTAAAATCTTCGACAAAAATTGGGAGTAATTCACATGCCCCATTAAAACCAAAAAAATTGCATCGAAAGAAAAGGGGCACATGGTTAGGGGGAGCATCGCCATAGGGGGAGTGAATAAAGATCCCCTCTTTCATTGCTATTAAAGGGGGAGGAAATTGATAAACAAAAAGATTAAAAATATTTCAAAGAAAAGGTTGCCATAAATGCCAAAGGGGGGAAATTTTGGACACAGTTGTATGATATTGTCATTGATGTCAACAGGGTGCAGAAGATTCTAGTATAAACCCAAATCTCAGAAGGAAGAACATTAATCAAAGCTTAGAAGAGATGGAACATTTGAAATAACATAAGAGACATAGTTATGTGAGTAAAGAAATCCTTTTGTAAAGGATCAAGTTATAAGAACCGTTCATTCTTAGTTCAGGACAATCCAAGATCGTTAGATCAAGGTAAAGTCATAGGTTGGGAAGGATTAAATCTCAACCGTCAGGTATGAACAAGGTAGGATTATGGAAAATTGGATAAAGTAGCGGATAAATAACTTTGGTACATCGACACTTCACCACTTAAGTGATTGCTAGAGACAAGAAAGAATCCACGAAGCCCCAAAGTCATGAATTCCCATCGTCGTCGGATCAGCAGAAGAGAAAGGAAATCCTATCAACCATTTATATGGAATGAATATTGAAACCATTAGATCGTGCTAAACAGAATAAGGTGATAAACTATGGCATTGACCTACTTCGGCAATAAGAAGCTCAGATAAACCAAGAAATATTGAACTTTGGAGCCCTGGAGTTAACAAAAGTAATAGATCAAGACAATAAAAGATATATGGTGATAGATCTATTCGACAGTTCGGAAATGATCGAATGATGGTATAAAAGTTCCAAAACTCTTAAAGCCATGAAGTACCCAAGCCACAAATTTTAAATCCATGATCTAAGAGGGAGACATGTTGCAGAAGACAAATATGACACGTGTCCCAATCAACTAGTGACAAGTGTCAAGGTATAGTTGGCACATTAGGTATACACAAGTCACGAAACAAGGTGACATGTGGCAACCACTCTGCCAGTGCCACGTCAACAATGACGTCAACAAGCCACGCCACAATGGGACTACATCCTCCGAGGATATCCATATTCTCCTACCAGCTAAAATATTTGAACCACCAAAGTCACAAATTAATGTTTAGACGTTGATCTAAGATGCTACGGAATATTTCTTGACCATCCTATCAAGTATAATGGAAGGATAGAGTAAGCATGAATCATGAAGTAATGCTAACCATTGAATTACTTCGGGAGCGTTCTCGACCATTGATCAAGCGTAGTGGAAGGATAGCATAAGTGGAGGTGTTAACTGACAACAAGCGATCATCACCATTCTATGACTTATTCGGTAGGTAAACCTCCGAACGGATTTCTCTACTCTAGAGTCCTGGAGCCATGAATAGCCAAAGTCTTGAAGTGAATGAAAATTGTTTATCTCAACTCCTGATTAAGTCGTGATCATCGATTTGTTGAAACCTATGGATAAGCCAATATCATCCATATAACAAAATGTACAAATATTGATCGATTCATCTATTAGTTAATACAATATACACACTTCGACAAAATGTAGTCCGAGAGGATTGAAAGACTGCAAAGTCCAGAAGTCCCGAAAGACAAGTCCCAGAAGAACAAAGAAATACTTGAAGAACCAGCTCAAAGGGTCGATTGCGGTAGGGTAAATAAGCTAAAGGGGCTATAAGTAAATAATCCTTCATATGTTTGAATGCAGTCCCACGTATAAGAATAGGTGAGGAAAAAGCACTAAAAACAATGGACATGATGGATAAAAGCTGCATTGGTTTAGAACTCCTGATGGATAAGCTCGTGGTTTCGAGCTCATGGTCACACAAATTTTGGTTGAAGGGAGAACCTATTGATTAAGACTCAAATTCACAACAATTAGAGATATGTAGACTAATGAAATGATACACAGTCATGATTAAAGAAGAGTTAAATAATGAGCATTATGAATAAATAATAAAAAAGAAAAATGATATTATTTAAAGTTTAATATTATCATTTAAATGAAGAGGTGCAATGGTTAAAATTTCAAATAGAGGGACACAATGCTTCAAATATCACACCAATTGGAAGAATATATAAACAAGAAATAATGGTGAGAACAAAGTGTCTCTGCAGTCCATATCAGAAGATCAAAAGAAGCAGAGTCTAAGAAGGAAAGTTGGAGAAAGTTATGCAGTGAGGGTGGAAGGGAGGAGAAAGGAAGGATTCATATCCTTTACTAAGTAAAGTGTGAAAACAAGGGAGTTGGTGCTTCCTAGGGTTGGTTCCCTAAAGACAATGGAGCTGATGCTTCCTAGGGTTGGTGCCCTAAAGACAAGGGAGTTGGTGCTTCCTAGGGTTGGTTCCCTAAAATCAAGGGAGTTGGTGCTTGCTAGGGTTGGTGCTCTAAAAAAAGGGAGTTGGCGATTCCTAGGGTTGGTTCCCTAAAGAAGGGGATTTGTGTCTCCAAGATTCGGTTCTCTAAAGAGGATTGGTGTCCTTCACAAACACATGATTATTCTTTATAAACTTTGTAATGCTTGTTGAAGTATACTTATATAATTGATTGTTTAAATACAAAGTACATTGTTGATCAATAGTGATGATAATTAGAATAACAAATTAATTACTAATTGTTTAAATAGGTAATATTGATTCACACCCCCCCCTCTCAGTATTTCCAACAACATACTCAAGAGATCAAGGATAGCCAACACTTTGAATATTTTCATGCCACTTTTTTTTTAGTTTATTCTTGATGGAGGAGCTTATAGTGTTGTTGATGTATCGGATATTTAGGAGGGTTACTATTTTATTTTGATTCTCCTAAGAGAAAATTGTTAAAATTGTTTTGAGATTATTTTTTTCTCCCTGTAACAACCACATTTTAATCCCCACAAATTATAATGTAATTGTATAAATGTCATTTAGGTTGGCGAGTCAGTATGTTTAGGGAAACGATCCTGTATTGATTAATATGTTCGGAGATTGAATTGAATATTATGTTCATTGAATAATTAATAAAAATAATAATAGGTGGTTGTGATACGAAAGGAATTAAGAATGATGTGGGGATATGATTCCACAAGAGAGAGGGGTACAAGGGGGGATTATGCATGTGTATTAATATAAACCCACATTCCTGAATTATTATCATTGCATACAACCTTCTAATTTGATGTGGAGTGTGTTGAAAGCCAATCATTTAACTCCTGTAAGATGGTGGGTGTGAGTCACAACCCATAGTTATTGGAGAGAATGGTAATGATTACAATCAACTTTGGGAAGAGCGTAATTCAAGCCAAGCAAGAAAACAAAGGGATGATAATTCATATGGCCAAGGGGGTAGTTTTTGGACAATCACATATTTGGATGGAAAATAGTTTTTACATGCATTTTTTGGGTAGAAAAGGAAGAGTAGAGGGATAGGAAGAGGACCAACCATGATATACTTGAAGGTTTACATTTTTTGGATATGTTTTATGTTGATAAAGAGGTTTGTGTGCCTGTAAAAATGGGATGCAATCGTGTAGTGTGTTTTCCTGTTGAGAAAATGACTCAAGAGCGTTGTGAGGGTTGATGTGAAAACTCCTTGGGCAGTTGAGAGTTCATGAGGGTCCCCATTTAAGAGTTCCTGTCCAACTGAGTGCACTAGGGGACTTGATAAACAAATGGTACAAACCAATGGACTGTGAGGAGTGAAGGGGGTACATTCATTAGGTAGTGTAGGTTGTGGGAAAAGAGATATCTAGAGGATTGGAATTGTTGTAGGAATAGAAAATGAGTTGGGGGTTGTTTTGTGTGTGGAGAGTGGAAAATCAGTGGGTCATATTTTCTTATGGAATCATAGCGCCCTCATATCAGGGGAGGATTGTTGTTGAGATCAAATGAACAACAATGCCTATGGCTAGGAATTTCATCCTTAATATGAAACTAGTCGATTAATTATTAACATATAAGTTTTTTTTGTTGTTTTGTTCTTATGTTATTCCATTGTGTAAATGGCTTATATGATTTGTTTTTCTCATTATTTTCTTGAAATTTTTCATTCAAGTTTAATATATGATGTTATATGCATGCATAACTGTGGTATCAATCAAATGGTTAAATCTATATATGATTTGTAGTTGGCAAGCTACATGGAATTAATTATTAGTAAATATTATTGATATAATGAGTTTTCACATAGTAATGTTTCCTGGTTAAGATGGGGAACATTACAAAATGGTCTAAGAGCTTAAGTTTCAACACTGATATTGTATGGGCCAAGAGCCAACATGAATTGAACAAATTCGTGGTTGCAGTTTTCGTCCTCTGATGGATTTGGGGAAAAATGGTGAAATGAAGTAAAATACCCAAATTATGAGAATATTTTGAGTTTAAATGCTTTATAAAAATTGAAGAAGAAAACTTATGGTGTTGAGTTGCAGGTTGCAGAGTAGATTTTTTCCTAGAGGGTCAAAATCCTATAAGTTTCATGGTGGTCATGAAGTTTGGTAATGGATGGCCCAGAATAATTTGACCTAGAGAATTAGCAGTCGAGATTCAGTAGCAGGAGGTTCTAGTAGGGAGTTCTCAACATGCCTTCAGGAATAAGGTTTCAGAAAGACTTCGGATTCAAACATAATTTTGAGTCCAAATAAAGGATTCTGATGGAACAAGCTTGAAATTATCCTGGTCATTGATCGACAATTCTCATAGTTGTTGGATTTCTTAGAAAGGTAGAATTGGAAAGACTTGTTCGAAAGGCTCAGGGAAAGGTAATTTCACCTTATGAGGGAGTCAATCCCACCAATGTAACCAATGCATATATTTTGGGCCCAATATGACCATGGTAGTTGATCGGAATGATGTCTCACCATCCAATCTATCAGATGAGAATGTTGTTTTGGAAGGGTTGAGGGTGGAGGAGAAAGTTGTGTAAGTCACCATGTCAACATGCCATGTCAGAGGAAATGTCATCAAGATTGGGAGAATCAGATAACTCCACATGGTATTCGAGTGTATGGCTTCAAGAATAATTGTTCCCAAGAGCCTTCAAAAGAGGGTTGTCGAAAGGTTTGTTTTGGGAGGATGTTTTCGATGGATGAAGTCTGACAGAGAAAATCTAATAGGATATCGAAATTCAGAGTTCAGAAGGTTCAAAAAACAAGGAAATTTTATTTCCAATGGAGGTTTATCGATGGGAAGAGTCCAGTAGTGTTTTTTATTATGGATTTCAGAGACATTCGTGTACCCAACAATTTGGACTTCCGATGGGAAGAGTCTGACAATGAGCTTCTGACATGCTTGCAAAGGTCTAGATATAACTCAACCAAGGCTAGGAAGATAAATGATTGGGATTGACCCAAATTTTGAGAGAAATGATTTGGATCTAAATACCATTACAATATTAATTTAGTGTTTTTTTCTATGAAATATTCCATTTTTCGAAGGTCTTCATCTTGCAGGGCATTTTTGAGAGCCTAAACAATATTTTTAGAAAATTAATTTTGTACCAAACCGTGTGTCCCTACCAAGAAGAAAAGTTTTTTCTTCTAAAATGATAAATTCTAGAGAGATATTTCCAACAAGATAAACTATTCACCAAACAGAGCTTGTATGAGGGAGTTACAACCACAATGGCCAAGAGTAAAATGTAGTACCAGATTTATTTTAGAGGGCATAAATCCTAGCTCAAGAGTCGGTTTGGGGCCCATGAGTAGTCTATGGAAATATATTGAACCATAGAATGCACCCATGGGACCATATTTGGAATATCGGTATGTAAAAATGTGCAGCAGGAGAAAGAAGGCACATGTAGCATACAAGACCAAAAATGTAAAATAGTCAAAACTTCTATGGGTTGTAACTATCAGTATGAAGCTCGGTTAAGGGTGAAATCGCGAAAAATTGTTCAGAAGATAGTCATAGACATACCCAATTGATATTCTATAAAAATACCAACGGAGTTGTTGTAGGGATGCATAAACATGGTTAAAATTGTTTAGCCAGGAGAAAGTGCAAAGGGGAAAAATTATCATTTCCAGATTGTTGTGTATTTTGACTAGAACATCAGTTTGACAATATAAGAGTTGTTGTGATTTCATTGTTAGTAGTATTATCTATGTATTTTGGAAAATTTTCCTTGTTTATTGATATATTTACCCCTATAAGTGACAAAATTCAGTGTTTGAGATTAATTTTCAGTTGGGAGAAGGTGTGGAAAAAGGTTAAATTGGAAACATTCAATTGACTACAACATTTTTCTTGTTGCTCATAATTGAGAAAGAAAGTAGTCATTGGAAATCTATTGGATAGTGTTATCCAGATATCCAGTCAAAATTTAGTCTTGAGCCAAATTATTCTCAAGGAATCAAAAGGAAGTTTTATGGTGGACTTAAAGGAAACCATTAAGTAGAATGTAATTTAAGGAAGCCATAACATTTAGCTCAAAAATCAAATTGAAGCATGAGTATGGTCAATTGGAAAGGTAATTCCAAAGAAAAAATAATAGAAGTCATAATTTTTCCATGGGAGCACCGATTTTTTCCATAAAATTACAAGAGGAAGTGGAATTAGATTCCATGAACCATGTAATTACCCAATGTGAATATTTTCCCAAATAATGTCAAAATTTGGAGAAATATTTCCAAGTAATAGAGTTGAGTGCCAGGGGTGATTGTTGGTTAAGGAAGAGTATTGAAAATTGTAATAATTCATGTGCATAATTATAGAGGCTCACTTGAAAACAACCAAATAAGAGGAAAAGGTGGTTGAGCCTAATAACAAGGCATTGATTAATAAGAAAAGGAGCACTCTAACAAAGAATGTTGGGTGCAGGATTTCTAGAAAGAGGATAATATTCTAGAATTGATTATTGTGTGGATTTGTTATATATTAATTCCAGGGTCCATCTGATAGGGAAGAAGGTCAAGATTTTGCAGTTAGTTGAAGCATCAAGAGTTGCAAAGGGAAGTGTAGGACTGTAGAGAAAGTGATGCAAGGTTGAAAAATCTCTAAGGAAGAGTAGGGGAATATTAGTATTAAGATGCTATAGAGCCTAAATGGATTACAAGGTAAATTTGATATATGTTATCACATAAATCATGAAGCCAATAAGTGATAAATTTAATTGCATGCACATGGAGTTAAGAAGAACTCCATAGCCTTGAAGGTAGAAATATAGTGAAGGATAAAAAGCTTGTTGCAAGAGAAGGAGAAATGATATCATAAGATGATGTGTCAATCGTGGCTAATTCAATCATCTCTATGTGAAATCATGGGAATTCCAGAAGAATAAATTGTTAGATATGATCTAACAACTTTTGTCTAAAAGTAACCAAGGAAATAAAGTTGCCTCTATTATCAGAGTGCACAACAAAAGTGTTAATTTAGAGTTGCTATTAAGTTCTTTTAAATTTAATAGACAATAATATCATAAGAAGGATCACTAAGAGAAACACAATCACAAGGTGCACAACATTTTATCTTGGGAAACACTCACGGGGCAAAAAACCCAACAAAAACTTCCTTAGTATATATTGTCAATACAATGCCAAGACTAAAGACCAAACCACCAAGAATATCCAACACTAAGCATGCACCTCTCTCTTGTCCTTCTTATAAATGCAACTTCCTTCAAAACTTGCGCACTAGATGAGTGACTTGAGTGAGTGAGTGAATGAAGCAACATTCACTCTTATTTATACTAGTTGGGAGGTGCTAGGGTTGTGTCTCTTCATCAAGTAGGGATGACTTCTCTAATTAGTAGTCAGAACCAATTTAATTATCCATAGGGGCCGACTTCTCAATTACCACCATATAAACATGGTTTGACCAATCCACAAAAGGGGATTTGGTCATATACAAGACTCGACATAATCAATCCACGAAAAGGGATTTGATCTATAAGAATAACTCAATAATAATTAGAATATTCTTTGCAGTTACAATATTTCAACACTCCCCCCTTAACAAGAAGGGTATTTTACTGACATAACCCAACAAAACATCATCATGAGAAGGAGAGGGAATCATCATCATCAACATCTACACCATTGAATGACACATATATAAATCATTGAAATTTTTTCTCATCATCTTTCACAACATGGAGCTAGAGTAGCATCATCATCATTATCTGCATCAACATCAATTAGTATAACACTAATGCAACATCATCAATTAGTAAAAGAATGGCACATCATCATCAATATCTTCAGCATGAAGCTGAAGTAACAACATCATCATCATCTTCAGCATGAAGCTGAAGTAGCAACATCGTCATCATATTCAACATGAAGCTAAAGTAGCATAATCATCATCATCATCATCTTCAACATGAAACTGAAACATCAACATCAATAACATGAAGCTAGAATAACAATATCACCAATATGAGTCTGGAACACCAACATCAACAACACGAGGCT
>SNQJ01S0046745.1:0-11175 GCA_010110895.2 Picea sitchensis | reverse complement strand
AGCTACAACTGGAAGGTGGTTACAACCACCTAGTTCTCAGGCTCCAACTTGAAGGAATCTCCAACTCCATGATTCTCCAACACCAACCAGAAGGAGGTTACAACCCCCTTTCCTTTCCTCGTCTTGTCTCCTTGAAATATAAGTGTCAAATAGATGAAACCACTGTAAACCTGTACCAATATGTGCCAACCACCTCTAAGAAACCTATACCAATAACGTGTAATCAAACTGTACCAAAATTCATCATGTACCAACCAAAACCAACAAGAGTGTGACCTATTTATGGTGCATCTCACGTATGTATGCGACTTGTCTATATTGGAGCATGTGTATGTATGCAGCATGTCTATATTGTAGCCTAGGTACACCTTCATAAAGCTAGGGTTTTCACATTTCTAAACTTAGAATCTTTCCTACCTCTGTCACATCAACCTGTAACATGTCACTATGACCAATATATAGTTGTGCCTTATGTATACATCATCATACATATCCCTTAAACAAGTGCATATATGTCTCTCTAGTCATGTGTCATACATGTGTATACAATCATGATCAAGTGTAATAACCCTCACATGGAATAGACATCAAAACCTCACTTATATGTAGCCTCACACCACACAAACAACTTCACAACCACTTCACAACCAAAACCCTCAACCATGTACCAAAAAATACAAGATATGCCTCAACACTCAACTTAACAAGATGTAAGAATGATGAATACCAACTATACCAATGTTGTATTTTTGTAGATCTATCTCACACAATAAGTGTCATACAACCAAAAACCTCTCTATGGAAAATCCTCAAACTTCCATAACCATATCTCATGTAGAAAACAATATCCAACTACACATAAGAATATGACATACCTTTTGAACTTGTAGATACATATGTTGTACCTGATCACTGTAGACCTTCTTCAGAACTTGCTTTGAGATTCTGAGAACCTGACACTCTAAAAAATTCAAGATTTCATGGATTTTCCCAAATGTACATGCCCTAATATATGTCCAGTCTGTGTATGTGCGCGACCTCTTTCACTGCAACCCACATACACCTAAAAAACTATGGTTTTTTTCAGTATTTCTGCAACTTTGAAATTTTCGCCGTCAACCCTCTACTACCTCAGACTTTCGTAACTTGATGTATCAATGTGTACCTGAAATAGACCTTTCACAAAATATATTTTCAATGATATTCAATTAGTAGGGTAGGTGATAATGGGAGTTCCTTTCTCTCTTATTTATACTCTCCAAGTAGCTTCCTCAAGGGGTTTCCATCTAACTAACTTTACCCAACTTCCTTCTTTTAGGGCTAACCCACTTCTAACCACTTGTCCACTTACAACCACTTTATCCACAAATAGTAAGATCTCCACTTATGTTTGCAACTAAATTATTTTTAATTATTTTCTTATTTCAACAACTTATGCCATGATTAAATCCTAGTTTCACCCACATTGACCAGTCAACTTCTTCTAGGGGTTTCTAGAATAATTTGACTTCTTTTACTTTCTAAGGGATTCTAGATAACTCATGAGGGTTCTCCAACTTCACAAGGCCATAACTCTGTAACCATGAGGGGTTGTGTGATGTTCCACATATCACTAGAAATGGAATGACATGTACTATCCATCTAGAATAGTCTTACCTGCAAATACACTGATATTCATACCTTTAAATCTCAAACAAACTCGGGTCCCTTACACATACCTTTTTGATGAAGAAATTATCCAAGGGTTGACATCAATCTCTAAGGGTTGACATCAATCTACAATATCACTCTCCAAGGGTTGACATCAATGAGAACCAACAACTCAAACCAATTTTTCATCAACCTAAGCCAACTGTCCAACAACTTCTACATTCATGTGATTTATGAACAAATTTGTTACTTTTGAAACATTTAACATTGAAGTTCGTTAGTGGAGAAAATGAGTTATAATGTCTATTATCAAACCCCTGAGATATTTATTTTTTGTTACTCAAAAAATTGTTCTTTGGATTTTTGTACACATCTCTATTTCTCAGATAATCATTTCTTGCATTGGATCTACAGTTAATGGATTTGTGTTCAAAATTGTGACAATAGAAACAATAAACAAGAAACATATTTTGATTCCTTATTGTGGAAGGTCTTCTTGGTTGAACTATTTCTTTGAAATCATTTCTGTTGTAAAAAGGAGCTAGTTTTTGCTGAACGTATTTGTTCTGCCTATCATCTTCTGCATTTTTATAATTTTTTTCACTACATTTGAAACACTTAAGTACATTAGCATTTTTTTGAGTTGTCTCTTTCTTTTCTGGTATCACGTGATTTTCACTTTCATCAATAATTTTCTCACTGTTTTCATAAACAAGACCAGTTTTGTAAAGTGATGACATTTGGATAATAACAATATCTTTTAGGTGTTGGGGAAAGAAATGGAACATGATATGAAACAAAGAACACAAAAATGCAGACAATCAAAGAGGGACATGAAATTTCAAAGAACATAGGTGGTGTCTAAAGACATCGTTACACCACTTGAGCACATAATAATATGATTAGAACATCACAATGCATATTGCACATCTTGATCTGCATGATCTATTGTGCAATCTCACTTCATGCTTCATGTCATAATAATGACCCAAGTTTTATTCTTTTATAGTCTCAAGATCTAACCGGCTCCCACCAAATTTGGAAGATCTTGTCCACATATAACTGTCTATGGTTAGAGTTGACTACACAAAATCAATTATGTCAAGTCAACTCAACATGACTCGATTTGACCGACTATCCATCCAAATCATAGTCGATTGCAAGGTTGGTTGATCCAACACCCAACTATCATCGATTGTTGGTCGACTATTTGACTAATAGGAATCTCGACTACCTGAATGAATGGTGTGATGTGTTGGTCAATCACTTGAATGACTATGTCCAGATGTAGGTTGACCTATTGACTGACTGAACCTAGGAGATGTGTGATGAACCATCAATGCTTGATGTTCCAACACCCCCCCATCAACACATAACTCTCAATATTCAAGAAGTGAAATTACATCATTGTAACATCCCCCCTTAATTGCAACTTCTTGAAGCCCAAGCAAAGTGTGAATATTGATAAATTTGGCTTCATCTAAAGGTTTGGTGAAAATATCAACAACTTGATCTTCAATGCGAAAATATTGAATAGAAACAACATCATCATGAACCAACTACAACAAATAGTGAGCATGGATATCAACATGTTTTATATTACTGTGAGTAATAGGGTTTTCATTAACCTAAATGGAACTTTTATTATCATAGAATATTGTAGTTGAGGTTTGAACATGAAATCCAAGCTCACCCAAAATTTGATGAATCTAAACTGCTTCAGTACTTGCTAGAACAATGACACAATATTCTTCTTTTGTAGTCAACATAGAGACTAAATTGTTTTTTATTGCACAACCACATGAAAGGTCTAGTGATATAGTGAAACACATACCTAGAAGTGGACTTCCAGTCATCTCCATTTCCATCCCAATTAGAGTCGGTGAAGCTGACTAGCGAATTTGAACTACAACAATATTTGATACTAAAATTAGTGGTATCCTTCAGATATCGAACAATGCATTTGAATTATTTCTAGTGGCTTTCTATGGGATCCTGCATGAACCAAGAAACCACACTAACAACAAACGAGATATCAGGTTGACTATGAGTAAGATAAATAATATTGTTGACCAATTATCTATAGAGAGTAGTATTGACAATGAGTGTTTGACAGGTTTTAGTAAGATTCATTCCAAATTGAAAAGGAGTGGCACATGACTCACAATCAACTATCTTAAAACAAGTCAACAAATCCAATACATTTAGACTAAGAAATAAAAAACCATCACATAGTGGTAATACTTGAAGACCCAAAAAATAATGCATATTTCCAAGATATGTCATATCAAAGGAGTCATCAATTTGTTTCTTCAATCTAAAGATGAGAGCATTTTTATTATCAATGTATATTGTTATTGTCAACATATACAACAAAAATCAAGGTGTATCCATTGTAGTAGATAACATACAGACTGTGATCAAATTCACGTCATTTGAAGATAATCCTAAGAAATAAACTGTCAATCTTAGCATACCAGGCCTGGGGAGCCTACTTCAAACCATAAAGTGACTTCTTGAGTCAACATACTAAATTGGAATATGTCACGAAACTAGGTGGTTGTTCCATGTAAATTTATTCAAATAGGTTACTGTGAAGAAAGGCACTCTTAAAATCCATATGATGAATATGCCATCCAAAACAAGTAATAAGGGAAAGAATCAATCGAAAAGAGTTCATCTTTGTAATGAGGTAAAATTTTTCAGTGTAGTCGATGCCTTCTTGTTGATAAAATATCTTCACAATGAGGCATGCTTTATGTCACTCAACAACACCTTCAGAGGTAAATTTGGTCTTGTAGACCCATCGACACTTCACAATGTTCTTTCCAGGTGGTTGGGAAACCAAGTCCTAGGTTTGATTCTTCAACAAGGAATCAATTTCAGTCTTCATTGCATGTTCCCATTTGGGTCTCCCTTCGAAATCAGGGTAGGTGATAATATCGTAGGTTTCAAGGACATGAGTCATGAGGGAAATGTTGACATGTTTCTTTTGACTTCAAGTCTATCATCCATAGGAGGAATATCCAACATCACCTCTAGCGGCTTCAATTGTCTTAGTAGCCCAACAGGGTAGACAAGAAACATGTGAACTATGGGTCACTTCAGTAAGGTGAAAAATTCATAGGTTCTATAGTTGGTGGACCAGTCGAGACAGAAGACATTGAAATAGTAGACTTGAAGATCGACGGTCAAGTCAAAACAGGAAGAAAGTTTGACGGACCAGTCTAAGAATTGAAGAGAAGAGAAGGAGAACCCTTTTCCGAGACAACATCAAAGGGAGAATCCAACAACAATCTAGAGGAATCATTCAATAACCTAACACCAGAACAATTCTCATCAAAACTAACATTACATCGGATAATAATTTGTCATCAGATAGGATCAAACGATTGATAGGATTTTGATTCTTTGGAGTATCCCATCATGATGCAAGCATGAATATTTGCTTCCAATTTATTTTGACAATCATTAGGAATGTGAGCCCATACAATAGACACAAACACTCAAAGGTGGCCAACAGAGGGTTTCTTTCCATACCATCATTCGAAGAGAATCATGGAAGGAACAAATCAATTCAGGATGTGATTGAGAAGATAATTGGCACAATACACCTCTTCATCCAAAAAACGATAAAGGTATTTAGCCTACATAAGACATCTAGCCATTTTGACTAATGTCTGATTCTTCCATTCTGCAACTCCATTCTATTGAGGTGTGTAAATAACTGACTACTGCCAATCAATACTAGAATGAAGTAGGTATTCTTCAAAGGGTTGATTGACATACTCACCACCATTTTCCGATCTCAATAAATTAATGGGTCAAACACATTGATTTATAGAAAATGCCCATAATTCTTTGAACTTCTCAAAGATAAGATTTTTATTCTTAAGGAAAAATACCCATGTGAAACGAGAGAAATCATCAATGAAAGTCAAAATGTACCTTGCGCCTTTCAATGAAGGTAAATTTATAGAAACAACATCACTACGAACTAATTCCAGTAGGTTTTACGCTTTCCATGCTTGTCCAGAGTTGAAATTTTCATAATGATGCTTCCCAAGTACACAACCCTTACATACACCTTTAGGAGGAAACACCCTCAATAAACCAACAACCATGTTCTAAGTTTCCAGTTCATGCAGACTTTAGAAATTCAAATGTCTGATTCATTCATGCCAAATTCAAATTTTCTCATCACTGTGAGAAATAAGTGCAGTTGGTTTAGATTTAGGTGGATTCAAGTCACCGAACTTGTATAATTTGTCCATTGGGCCTAGAAGCTTGTCAGTGACAATTGACTTCCAGAACATAGAACCAATATGGAAAAAATTCCACAATCTTGCATGTTTGAGTCAAACAAGAAATAAAAAACAGAATGGCATTAAGATTTGGTACATGATAGACATTAACAATTTTACCATGTCAGTAAGATACACAACCCTGACCAACAACATCCAAAGAAAAATCATCAGCAACATAGATTCTACTTTCATTAGCTTTATTCAGTATCGTGAATAAAGTGGCCTCTTTGACCACATGATGAGTGCACCTAGAGTTGAAAACCCATTCATTTTACAGAGTGTGAGACATCAAGGCTTGAGAAGTCTTAAATTGGAAGTTGAAATTATCAACGGGTCTGAGAATAGTCAACATGTCTCCTTCAAGTCTCTTAACCTTCTCCTCTAAATCGTCTCACTTCTTGAATAATTTCTTCTAATTATGTCCGGTATTTCCATAGTACCAAAATATATTATTCTTTTGACTTCATTATGGTTGTCTCTGCAGTCCTTAATTAGTATATGCAAGTTTCTGTGTAGAAGCATCAGTCTGCACTCTATTCCTGGAATCTTTCCCTTACCCTTGAGAAAGTGGGCCTAGTTCTTACCACCAAGCTTTCCTTATTCAATCGATCTATACTGATAAATAATCAAAAGTTCACAAAAAAATTCAAAGGATTATTCCTTACCATCTTTCTTGTGTGCGTGCCAGTTGGTGTGGAAGGTCAATATGAGCAAATCAAATGGTGTTATCAAATTTATCAGGACAAGCTCAATGAGTTGTCCATCCTTCTTCTTGTAGTTCTCTCCAGATTCAGTCAACTTCAATTGGAGTTCCTTAACATGTGATAAATAGTCATCCATTCTTTCAAAGGAATGAGGATTTAGAGAAATCAAATCTTTCTCCNTTCCTTATTCAATCGATCTATACTGATAAATAATCAAAAGTTCACAAAAAAATTCAAAGGATTATTCCTTACCATCTTTCTTGTGTGCGTGCCAGTTGGTGTGGAAGGTCAATACGAGCAAATCAAATGGTGTTATCAAATTTATCAGGACAAGCTCAATGAGTTGTCCATCCTTCTTCTTGTAGTTCTCTCCAGATTCAGTCAACTTCAATTGGAGTTCCTTAACATGTGATAAATAGTCATCCATTCTTTCAAAGGAATGAGGATTTAGAGAAATCAAATCTTTCTCCAACTGCATGACATCGCTTTCATCAACTCGGTTGAACAAGGTCTTCATATTCTTCCAGACTAGATGTAGATAGTCAAGTTCACTGAGATAAAAATGGATTTCCCATGAGATGTAGGTCGTTATGACCCCTACAATTTCATATTTCTTTCCATCAATAAAAAAATTTGTTGAAGCATTTGTTGGAACTATGATCATGGCCTTGGTATACTTCCATAGTACCTTAATTTTCGACAGAGTTTCCATATTTGGATCCCACACTACATAATTTGATTTTTTCATAACAATATGATCGATATTCAAATCCATCTTTGATATCTATACAAATTGGTTTTGTTTCAATAAGTTCCAATCAATAAACCACCGGCCCAGAGTCAATCAGACAGTAGATTTGACTCAACAAGGTTTGTAGATAATTGAAAAAAGAACATAGTACTACAGACAATCATAGAGGGAAAATAAATTTCGAAGAACATAGGTGGAATCTAAATACACTTTTATAACACTTAAGGACAAAATAATGTGATCATAACATCACAATGCATATTGTATATCTTGATTTGCATGATCTATTGTGAAATATCACTTCATGCTTCATGTCATAATAATGACCCAAGGAGTCTTCGTTTATAGTCTTAATATCTAACCAAATTCCATAGAATTCAGAATATCTTGTCCACATATAATCGTCGGCAGTTAGAGTTGTCTCCACAAAATATGTTCTGTCAATTTGGTTCGACATGAATCGATCCAACAGACTATCTCTCCAAAATGTAGTTGATTGCATGGCTAGTAGATCCATCACCCAACTATCTTCGACTATTGGTCACTTTTATGATTGAAAGGCACATCGACTACCTAAACAATTGGTGTGGTGTGTTGGTCAATCGCCTCACTGACTGTGTCCAGATGTAGGTCGACCTCTTGAGAGAATGAACCCAGGAGATGTGTGATGAACCATCAATGCTCGATGTTCAAACACTAGGACTATTGAACTATTTTCAAACTTCAAATTAGTATTCAATTGTGTAACTATGTTATCTATTTCCTTTATTAGATGTACAATTTCAAATTCTTTCATATGACAAATGTCTTCCATTTCCTTAAGCTCATTTTTCAGGACTTATTCAATTTTTCTAGCCTCCTCTAGATGTATTTTTAGACTGATGATGTCAGTTTCACTGTTAGTCTCATAAATATCCCTGTTATATTCTCTCAATTGTTTCTTGAGTGATGAATTCTTCATTTTGAGTTTCTTCAGTTCATGTAGATCATATTAGTTCTCCTTCAATATTTACTTCTCCTTCCTCATCTAAATCTTCATGATTATTGTCCTCATTATTTGAAAATTCATCTTGATCATTCATGGCCATGAATAATAGAGAATATTTTGTGATGTTATCATCTTCATTAGATGAGTTGCTTTCATCATTGGCATACAAATTTCTCTTTTTCTTGTGATGTTTTCTCTTTTTATCATTTTTTTGTTCTTGTGGTAGCATTTCTTTTTGAAACTAGAGTCTTATTCATTATTAAATTTATGAGGACACTTAGCAGAAGCATGTCCTACTTTACCAAAATTAAAACATTTAAAAGGGAGATTACCTTTGTACTTTCCAAATCCCTTCTTTAGCTTCTTGACAAAGTTTTCTTCTTCTGCATTTGATTCTTCTTCAGAGGAATCTCTTTATTGGTATCTTTTTTATTTTGTCCTTTTTTATTCTTTGAATGTTGTTTCATTCTTTGATGGTTTTTCCTATTCAATCCACATTTCATAGGCCATTAAAATTCCATGCAACTCGTCCATTTTCAAATTATTTAGATTGTTATATTCTTCTATCATTGAAACCTTAGGATCAAATCTTAGAGGTAGTGATCTTATTACCTTTTGAACAATTGCAGATTCTTGGATTTCTTCACCAAGTCCTCTAAAGACATTCACAAATCCATCTACTCTAAGGAATTATATTGCAATGTCCTTATCTTCTTTCATTTTCAATATTTCAAACTATGCTCGATGTGTTTGTAACTTGGCCATATTTAATTTCTCATCTCTTTCATAGATATTCTTCATCTTGTCCCACATATCTTTGGCATATTCACAATGCATGAATTTTACAAAATCAGAACCCGCAAGTTAAGATAATATGGAATTCATCACTTTGGCATTACTTTCATTTAGCTTTATTCCATTTTTCTTTGGGGAAAGATCCCCCTAGTCAGGGTCTAATGGATACGTAGAGAGATGACTCCTTAAAATACATAAACTAACCTATTCTTTCAAAACCTAACTAGGTCTAATGATTGCTAAGGAAAAGAGGAACCAAATTAAGGTAGGAACCTTATGTCCTTTCATTCATAGTATATCCCCTTTGTTTGTTTCTTTCTCCTAAGTTGCAGGTCTCCTCCCAAGGCTGACCTGAAACAACACAGAAAGCAATCTACAAGAGCATATATGAAATCATTATTAACATAAACATGTACTAATTCTCATGAAATAAGTTGTAAACATTCAAAATTATTCACAAGAACATAAAAACATGAATTGGGAAAGGAAATATCTCTTTTATTGATAAAATATAAGGAATATTACAACTAGAATCTTCAATGTCAACACTTCTCTACGAACCTCGCCTGGGTTCCTCCAATAAAAATCTCAGTGCATTAATCCCACAATCAATAACAAATCGTCACAATTAGCATGAAAAACTAACGAGTTTGATGGATTGCGTAAAGAGGATGAGAGAATGAGATTGATGATGATGGATACTCAAAACTTGATGCATAAGCTCATAGAGAAAGAAGGAGAAATTTGTGTAGAGTTTCTTTGCTTCCTCAAAAGTTATCTCAAATGACCCCCCCTAGGGCCCTTTTTATATGGAAATTTGATGGTTATTTGGTTGTGAGAAGGGATACATGAGGTAAGAATGGTTATGCAACCCAAAATATCTCGTAAACCCCACCAAGAAGAGCATTTTTTTTTTTTTGCAACTTTTGTGAGTACACGCAGGTTGTCAATGATCAGGGTGCATGTGTACATAGGTTTCATATGTATTAGGGTGCATGTGTAATCAAGATGCACATGTATCAGGGTGCGTAACGTTCAAAAACTTATGTTTTTTGGTAAGAAACTCAACAAAAGTGGTTTTCAAGTGTGTATATGGATGAGCCATGGCCAATAATGCATAGTGGTGGCATTTTGGACTATAACATATGCCCCCTAATGTGTGAGGTTAGAAGAGAAACTGATGGATGAAATAAATTACAACATCTCTAAGAAAGCACTGAGTAAAGTGAACCTAGACAAGTGTTCGTGAGTGTGTCATATGCAATAAGATCAATCTCTCTGAGGCAGGCATGCCCATGCTCGGGACAAACTAAGGATAGATTCCAATCAAGTACATCGCAGATCCATGCCAGATATATAGAATAAGCATGGCCACATGAAAGATAGATATTGGATCCATGTCAATAAGGATCGTAGACACAAACAATACTGTTTGCACCCAATTCGTCACTTGGTGAGCAAATAAAGGGTGCTTACATGCCCAGTTGGGTCTTGCTGAGCATGACAGCTGTAGTGGAAAGGGTTAGAAAAAGAACAACAAAAATATAAACAAGAATTAAATAAAAACAAACTAAAACTATGAGCATATGGATAAAGAAATAAAAACACAACAAGACCAATATCACCAATGTTTTTAGGCTGATCAATTGATGAAATCAAAGCACAATGAAGAAAGGGGACTGTGAGTCTTGTGTCCTCACAAACTTGCTCTCCTTACAATGAGAAAATGAGAATGATGGTGAAAGAACTCCAAGCACATTCACTGAATGGAGAGGTGAATGCCTCAATGAAATGGTGCTAATGTGTTATTGTCAAGGAGTGAGTCCTTAAAACAATCTAAGTAGCATAACATTACATGAAATTCCTTGAGAAAATGAGGTTTCCTCATGGATTTTTATAGCATAGCATTGGGTGATTATGTAACTCCTTTGAGGTGTGAAAAGGGGCTCTTTAGGGCTTAATTAGGTCTTTGACCAGCCT
>SNQJ01S0046744.1:27446-72136 GCA_010110895.2 Picea sitchensis | reverse complement strand
AAAATTCAGAAAACAAAACTAAACAACAAACATATAATCTAGAATTCTTGCTCAGGGGATGGATCTGTTCATTGTTGGCTCATGAAAGATAAATATGAACTATGATTCTATCTCCTAGTACAACCACACAAACAACAATTAACACTCTAGAAACTTAATCAGGCTTAAAAGAATTACTAGGCAGGGTAAAAACACTCCATTATAAGTGCATGTATGGTGAGACATGGAGGTCTTAATTGTACCTGTGTATGCAAAGTGTAACCTAATCAATTCTAGGAAATAAAGTTAAGTATGGTAGAATTCTCCTTTACAGGCTCATGTATGGTGAAAGATGGAGATCCAACATGTCCTTATATTTGCAGAATGAAAACAAACACTACAACATTTGTCTAGACAAAACACTAAAGCACTTAAATTGAATAATTTTTCTTGTATGCTCACACAAAGATGTCAAATCATTACTTAGAAATAATGACACTTAGAGATCTCACATTACACACACATCTCTCTCTTACTCAAAATTACCACACATCCATGTGACTTGCTACCAAATGCATCATTAAAACATAACAGAGAAGGAATTAAATGTTGTAATCAAAACATGAAAGTACTATGTTCACACACACATAAAATCAAAATCATATTCACAATTAATTACAAAGAGACTTACCTTAGCTGGGTCAGTGGGCCCTTGTCGTACCAACAAGGCAGCTCTTTAGAAAATATTACAGTAGATAAGATGTAAACACAGACATATAATCCATAAATAAAAATTATATCATTACTTCAGAAAAATGGAGGTGCAATCCACAATCGTTCCAGAACCAAACTTACAACATATCTGTGCTTTATTTTTATCTCTCTATATCCTATCATCTACACGGCTCTCTCTTTTAAAAATAAGAAGCCGTTACAATCCAAGTCTGAAGATAACATCAAATATTTGTATAATTATTACAATTGGATGATACATTGATTTTTAAGGAAATGATTTCATCCTCATGAAACGAAGTGCATGAGTGATGAAATGTATCGTGACCTCCAATGAACAAAGAATGTTCGAACCAGCAAAATTCCTTAAACTCATCGATAACAATCTTGTTCCAACAACCAAGCCTGGGAATTCAGAACAGGTATTGGATGCGCACAGCTGCATCACTTGGTACCGGACGCACATAGTCATACGCGTCGATACCGGACAAGCGTAACAATTGGTACCTAATGCACATAGGAATACAATTTGGTAACATATGAGCGTAACAATCAATATCGGACGATCTCAGCAATGGGTACCGGACGATATCAACAATAGGAACTGTTGTCATGAGTCTTCTTGAAACATCCAAAGTAATTAGAAAGTTATTCAACATCAAATATTCAATCCTAATAATTAATAAATCACCATAAATTATGATTAAACATCAGTTACCTCATAAGTATGCAATAATTGTTTAAAGGGCATGTCTGATGAGAAAAATAGGTAGAAAGTGCATCTGTATTAGGAAAAATTGGTCAGGATATGGGCAAGATAAGGAAATTGGAGGTGACAAAAAGGAGGCTCAAAATTTCCCCCATGCCTAAGTCATTGCATGCCCTCATGAAAAATTGTTGAATCAATCTTTAAAATTTCAAAACCGGTGTTGTTCCTCTACCTTTTTTTTTAACATTAGCTACTTGGTTTTAAGATATCCATCCCTAAAGACTCATCCTTGAGCTCCCTCTTAATGACTCGTGTATAATATACAAGGCGCAAAACTTTGTTCATCTTGGCAGAGACCTCATAATGCTCTCCCTGTAGTATACAATTATCCTCCTTTAGTTGTGTGTTCTCTTTCTTGATATGTCTATCCAACACTTTATACTCCTCTATTTCTTGCTTCAAATCTTCATTATGTTTTGTAATTTTTTTAACTTTTAATTCCAACTGATGTTTAGTCAGATATCTGACTATTTCATGTGTTTCTTTATCTATTATCTCTTCCCTGGATTCAGCTTCTCTCCTTAGGTGCTTTAGTGTTTCTATCACTAATTCCTCTTCTTCACTAATAGTCACCACATACATATCTTCTTGTTCTGGTGAAGTTGGAATGTCCACTAGATCTTCTGCAAAATAAGGGACATGAAGAAATCACCCCTTCTTAACCATACTATGAGTGGTTCTTCATCCTGGACCTAGGAATTCCTCGGGTGTGCTAACAGGAACATGAATTTCCTCTTTAAACAATCTCCTCCTCTTCATTTTAGGATCAGAACTGGGTACTAGAATTTGCTTGTCCTATGCCTTCTTCATTTTTCCTCTAGAGGGATTAGGTGGGGATACTGGCATTTTTTCTTTTTTTTCACTCCTTGTCTTTCTACCAGGGGGCTTGGATGTAAGGGTTGGAATGTGTTCCTCTGGTGTACTCTCAGTCTTCCTACTAGAGAGTTTTGATATACTACTCCCTTCATTGACTCTGAATTTCCTCTTTATTTTGACTCTCAATTCATGAGTCTTTTATTCTTCTCCACCTTTTTATTTAGGCACTTTAACAATCACTTATGGAGTATTCTATGAAATTTCCCAAACCTTTTCCTGAGGTATTTCAAGAACGCCTTCTAGAATACTTTTTGTAATTTCCCCAGCCTGCTCGTGAGGTACTTCAACAATTACCTTGGGGATAGTGTATGCAACCTTCCCAACATCACTCCCAGACCTTTATTTCTTCCTCTTTCTCGCACTTATTTTTGTTTTACTTTTCGTGGACAAGTTTGGTAGAGTTTTCTTGATGTTGGATGATTGTGCCACCATAGGTGCAAGTTGTTCTTCTAAAATTCTTGTCTTCCATTTGTCCAATTAACTTATATATTGTGGTGATCTAGGGCCAAAGGGATCGATTTTATTACTAAATTTATGTCCTTTATTTTTGTTATCTCCCTTCTTCATATCTGACCCTTTACTATGTTCCCCTGTTACACTCCTTTCTATAGACTTAGAAGTCTCGTGAGAAACGTTTTTTTTTAGGAATTTATTCCAACTATTGTCTTGTTTTCTCAATTCATGGACAGCCAAGAGTTTCATCAGCCCATGGTGGTAAATACTGGTTTCAGGTTTCTTGGATGCATACTTAACAACCCTCACCATCTTGCTCAGACTCATCCACAGGAAATGAGGAAAGTCTATGTGTGGGCCTCCTTCAAAATGCAATAAAATCCTTAAAAATGATAAAGAAAGGTTACTGCATACCTCCCTTTACAAGTTAAAAATTTATGTAAGAAGATAAGAATTATACAATATTCCTCTTTGATCCAGTTTCTGGGGACACCTTTCGTCCAATCTGGGTCCAGGTGCTCAGGTTTCAAGAATTTTTTATAGATGCCCATATCCATGATGATGCCTTTGAAATACTTCTCTCTAGTTGAAGGTAACACGGTCACCTCTGCTATGGTAGATTCAGTAATTGTTAGTTTTAAGTTCCCCAAATGGATGCTCTCTCCATCATAACTCTAGATGAAGGCATGAGATACCCGCTCATGATGTCCTATAATTTTTTCTAAGAACGAAACCCAACCAACATTTTCAATTTTTTCTTTGCAAGCTTGATACTCCTTCATTTCTTTGTACAGATGAAACACCGGTTCATGCCTGTCAACCCCCATGTTAGCTTAAATACGGATTTTAAACCAAGTATGGGTAACAAAATTTAGGAGAGGGTTTGGTACTGGATGTAAAATTACGAGAACATGGTGATGGAGGAAGAGTAACGAGATAGTAGGAGTGAATCAAGTGGTGTATAACAGAAAAATGGTTAATTAACGCTCATTTGGATGGTGAAGCCATCCAGAAGAGTGTATATAATGAAAATGAGAGGAAAATGGTCAATTCTTTGAAATGATAGCGAGGTAAGGAAGAATTCAAAAATC
The DNA here is from genome assembly GCA_010110895.2 of Picea sitchensis. Taxonomy (NCBI): domain Eukaryota; kingdom Viridiplantae; phylum Streptophyta; class Pinopsida; order Pinales; family Pinaceae; genus Picea; species Picea sitchensis. The sequence continues at coordinate 68,236 of SNQJ01S0046744.1, read as the reverse complement.
ATACCTAAGGATCGTGTTCATGGATAAGGTGATGATCATACCCACAAGTAGCGTCACATCCCACTCCTACTAGTTTCCGCAATGATTACGACGAATGTGGCTGATGTGACCAAAACTCACCATTGGGTAGCATTCAACATCATAAGTTTGAACAACATAAGTTCATAGGAAGTGGTATAATCATAGTTTTGTCATCATAGATATTGGATTTTTTATTTTTTTTGACAAGATATGCCAAACTGGACAATCACCTTATGAAGAGATTCATCTACATTATCATTGATTTTGAAACAAGGGGAATCATGAAGAACTCTGTAATATAATGATATGGCGATTTAGTGACTCAAAATAACAAGAGAATATGAGGGTAACCATATGTAAAATGTAAAATTCATGTGATTCTTAAGAAAAAGCAATAAACATTGAGTCCATACATCTATTACCTGGAATGCATTCGAATTATTAAAGCAATATCAAATGTAGATCAATGTTACCTGAATCCCCTAATCAATATCAAAGCACAAATTCAGTACCGAATCATCACAACACTATCGTTTTAGAACTGGACCAGTATAGAAGATTTTTCATACAGAACCAACACAAAGATATTTTTTAGTATCAAACCAACACAGAGAGACTTTTCAGTACCAGACCAACATAGAGAGACTCTTTAGTACTGGACCAACACATAGAATCTTTTCAAGTGCTATATGAACTTTGGAAAAGTACTTGGAATCCTATAGGTTTGTCCCTCATGTCTAAACATGTTCTAAGGTTCAAGATGAAGTAGAGGTTGGTACTCACTAATGTTGTATATGGATTTGTTCCTCTGAATGAATCATGTTGAAAATTTATAAACAACACACTAGTATAGGAAAATCTGAATGAATCTGAATGAAATTTTGAAAATGCAGTGGAAGTATCATAAAATGAGGCAAAAGATCCAATAATTGAGCTCCAAGATCTGTAACAAGAAGGAAAATGTAGCTAGAAATCCTCCTGTAGAGGTGCAGAAACCTCCTATTTGTGGAACCAGACAAACCATTACTTTTGTTGCCACTTCCATTTTATTGGAAACAAGAACCTAACTACTATTGTCTTGTGGATTTTTCTCGAGCCCGTATTAGTTAATGCTCACCTTATTTTCAATTTTTAGGAGTATGAAAAACTTAAATAAAACTCCTTATATTGTCATGTGTATTTTTCTTGAGCCCGGGTCAGTTAATGCTCGTCGGTGTTTTCAATTTTTAGGAGTCTCAAAAACTTAAAGAAAACTCCTTATATTGTCCTATGGATTTTTTTTAAGCCCAGATCAATTAATGCTCACCAGTTTTTTCAATTTTTAGGAGTCTGAAAAACTTAAATAAAACTCCATTTGGTTCCTTTCCCATGAGTAATCTACTAGGGTTGGGTAAAGGAATAAACTCACCTCTAGCAGATGTCCTCCTTATTGCTTATCTACATGAGAACACAATCAGCTTATGCCTTTGTTAGTAACACCAAAAATCACTACATAAATCATACATATATACATATATGTACAAAGTTAAATCAAATAATACAACAAAAACTTACAGTGGCGGTTCAGCAGGAGGAGAATCCCTCTTTCTTACCAATTGCATTTCAGAATTTTGAAGAACTTGTTTGATAAAATCCTCTTTAGACAAAGTCTTGTGATAGACTTTCAACCGATGCCCATTTACAACAAAGGAGGTTTGATATTCATCAATAGTATTTATATTCACTAAACCATTGTCATAAAATGTGTCTACTTCATAGGGTCCCAACCATCGAGTGGACAATTTACCTTTGAAACTCTTGAACCTACTATCATATAGAAGGGCCCAATCACCAGGCTGAAAAGATTTGTTCTTGATATAATTGGCATGACATTTAGTCCTTTGTTCTTGAATAAGTGTAGTCCTCTGTAGAGTATCTTGTCTGATTTCATCAAGTTCATTTAGCTGCAGAATCCTCTGTTTTTGGGCTTCATCCAAATCCATTCCCAATTGCATAGCAATGCTGAAAGTTTTTATTTGAAATTCTATGGGAAGCAACACCTGCTTCCCATACATTAATTCATAAGGTGAATGATATGTTTTGTTTCTCCAAGTTGTTCTGTAGGCACATAAGGCTTCAAGAAACCGATCCACCCAATCTTTATGGTTTAACTGAATTGTCTTGGTAAGTATAGCCTCTATCACTTTGTTGGTTGATTCTACTTGTCTATTTTCTTGGGGGTGATAAGGTGAGGATTTTCTATATCTGATATTATTCATTAATAGCTTTGACCAAATTGGAGGTAAATTGGGTTCCTTGGTCTATCACTATTTCTCGAGGCACACCAAAACGAGTAAAGATGTATTCGAATAGAAAATCAACAACTTATTATTCGTTTGCAAAGTACAAAGATTTAGCCTCTACCCATTTAGTCACATAATCTATACAGACCAATATATACCTTCTTCTTCTAGACATGGGGTTGATAGGGTCTACAAAGTCCAAAGCCCGTTTCTCAAATGGTTCAATTACTACCCGATCTTGGAAAGGCATCTCATCACTTGCAGTTGGTTTCCCCATCCTCTGACAATCATCACAATTGGCCACATATTTCTTTTCATCCTTAAAAATAGTTGGCCAATAGTATCCTGACTGTAGTATTTTGTATGTTTTCCTCTTATCAGAAAAATGGCCTCCACATGGGCCATCATGGTAAGATTTGAATATATTATACATATCATCCTCCCATACACATATTATAATCACCAAATCAATTCCTATACAGTATAGACAGTCATCATCCCACATATAATTTGTGCTCAGCTGAATAATCCTATGTTTTTTTCTAAGGGACAAATTCTGAGGTAATTTCCCTGTTACAAGATAGTTTTCCACATTTGCATACCAAGGGATGTAAGTAGAAATAGAAAACGGACTTTCATCTGGAAAATTTTCATCCACTGGTGCATTATCACCTATATTAATAAGTCTAAATAGAAAATCAACAACAAGGTTATCTTTGTCAGGTCTGTCAATGATAATAATATTGAATTCTTGCAATAGTAGCATCCATCTAGCAACTATCGCATTTTTCACACTCTTATTCATTAAAAATATAATAGTTAAGTGGTCTATGTGTACAAAAACCTCATACCCAGTTATGTAGTGGTTGAATTTATTAATGGCATGAACCATTGATAAGAATTCCATTTCAGTGACAGTGTAATTCACTTCGGTAGGGGAGAGATTTGTGCTGACAAAGTAGATATCATAGGGGATTTGGTTTTCTATTTGTCCTAGAACAACTCCCAAAGCAGTATCTGAGGCATCAATGCAGATATGAAAGTGAAGAGACCAATTCAGACCTCTTAACACAGGGGGACTGGAAAAAAAATTCTTTAAAATTTCAAAAGAAATCTGACATTGTTCATCCCAATGGAATTCAACCTCCTTTGCTAATAATTTGAATAGTGGGGAAACCAAGTTTGTGAAACTTTGAATGAATCTCCTGTAATATCCAGCATGCCCTAAGAAGATTCTAACTTCTTTTTGTGAGCTAAGGATTCTGATTTGAGAAATAATTTCAATTTTAGCAGGATCATCCCTTATTCGGTACCGGAAATATGATGACCCGAGACAATCCCTCCAGTGAGCATCATTCTAGATTTTTCATGGTTAAGGGAAATATTGATCTCTCTACACTTAATCAATACTTTCTCCAAATTGTCCAATTCTTGTTGAAAATAATCCCCATATATTGTGAAGTTGTCCATATAGACTTATACACAGTCATGGTTTAAATCAGAAAAAATATCTAGGACAACTTACTGGAAGGTGGCAGGGGAATTACACAAAGCAAAGGGAAGAACCCTATAAGCATAATTACCCCATGGTAAAGTGAATGTAGTTTTCTCTTGATATTCAGGGGAAATTTGGGTCTGATTATACCCACTAAACCCATTTAAGAAAGAAAAGTACCTCTTCCCAGACAAGGTGTCCAAGACCTGGTCTATGAAAGGTAAGGGAAAATAATCTCTATAGGTATCCTTGTTCAGATCCCTGAAGTCCACACAAATTCTCCATTTTCCATTCTTCTTGGGGACAATAACTAATGGAGACACCCACTTGTTATCTGAAATAGGATAAATAAAATCATGTAGGAGGTTTTGGAGCTCTTCTTTCACTATGTCTTTTAAGGTCGGGTTCATTCTTCTTTGGGGCTTCCTAACAGGTATGATTTGATCATTGGTGTAAATATGGTGTATACAGTTATTAAGGTGAATTCATTTCATATTGGAGTAATCCCATGCAAAAGCATCGGACTATCCTTGAATCATTTGGATCATTTTTTGTTGATGATCTGATTCTAGGCTAGAATTTATATACAAAGATTTCTCGGGACTGATTTCAACAGTCCAGACAGTTGACTCTTCTTCTCCACTTATTGTTGATATAGTAATTAAGGTATAAATGGAGGGGTGCAAAACCTCCTGAAAATCAAGGCTGAAAATATGTGTGAATTCTGGAAAATATTGAGGATACTCAATGCATTCTATATAGGCTAAAAATAGGCTTAAAATATGTTCTTCAGTTTGTTCTTGAACTCCCTTTGCTTTCTCAAGTGTTAACAGGAGTTGAGCAAAATTCTCCTCCCCGCGGGGATTCTCCATCCATACAAGAACTTCAGTGGCTGGTTGGGCAAGAGGAAATAGAACAAGTTTTTGACTGTGGGTTCCATTAGAAATTGTCATATCCCCATATCGACAACTAATAAATGCATCAACAGTGGCCAAAAAAAGTCAGCCAAGAACAACTAGATGTCTAGGTTTTGAGTATTTTGAATGAATTACCAAGAAGTACACATGATACTCCCAAGAGGCTAAGGTAATTGTTACATCATCTAGGCTTCCTTCTAGGTTGATGATTGATTTGTCTGTCAATTCCAACAAGGTTTGTGTTTGCCTTAAATGATTTAGTTGCAGCATACACATAATGTCAACGGTCATAACATTTATCATTGCTCCTAGATAAATAAGTGTATTTGAAAAAGAAATACCATTAATTTATATAGTCACCACTGGGTTTCCTGGGTCATTATATTTGGATGGAATTTATGATATAAATTATGATAGTTGTCCAATCACTTGTATGACAGGAGGTTTCTTCCTCTTCCTTCTAGGATTTTTAATGCAAATATCCCTTATAATTTTAGCATATATAGGAATATCTTTAATGGATTGGAGTAGGTTAATATTTACACACATATTCCTTAGTTCAACTTATAAGTCATGTCCTAGAGGTACCTCAGGTTTCTTCACAGGTAGCATTTCTGGATAGGGTGGAGGATTAGTTTCCTGAGGTATTTATGATGGTTGAGGAGTGTGAGGGGGAATTTCCTCTTGTACAGAGATGTCTTATTCTTCATTGGGTTGGTCATCTATATGTTCTTCTTCTCTAATAACCACTCTAGAATTCGGTTTATTCAATAATTTCCCATATCTCAATTGAATTTCATTTAGTGAAGTAGGAGTTATTACATAAGTTGGGAAAGTATGTACTTCAAGATTCTGTACAAGTTTGTTTAGGTCCTTTCCCGCTTCTGAAAATTCCCTCCCCTTTTATATTCTCTCGAATCATTTTCTCCCTTTCTTTTCCCTCTTCTACATTTACCCATTTTTTCCCTTTTCTTTTTTCCCTCTTACTATCCCTTTCTAGTTCTACACTTAGTCGCATTCTTAGACCGCAGATTCTCGGGTTGGCGAACTTACGATTTCTCATATCCATCTATAAATTCACATCATGATTCTACCCGACAGTCATGTTGTCCCATACTTAGTCGATTCTACGATTGTGGGTTCTTAGGTTGGCGAGATCGAGCTTTCATGCTCTCGTGTTTCGTGAAAGACACATTGCACCAAAACGTTTCGCGATCTACATTTCAATCCCTGGACTCCCCGAACTTTCAAAGTTTCATTCCAACTACGTGAGTCCATCCAACCGCTATGTCATTCCATACTTAGCCAATTTCACACTCATACCATCGCAGACTCGCGGGTTCCCGGGTTCACAAAAAGTCTCAAATCATTTTTTTCTCTCGTTCATCCCCGCCACCCTCGGGCCCTTCCCAATGCACATTTACTATGATTTTAATGTTAATAACTTACCATACAGGTTTGAAAGGATGGTAATTAATAAGAAAAAGGCTCGAGGATATCTCTTATTAAAACACATTAAAACAGGATTTACAAAGGATTATATTATCCCCTCCAGCGTTCATTTTTAACATAATTTGGAACAAGGGATAATTCTTGTCAACTTATGGTGGAAAATTGACAATAGTTCTGTGGAGATACATTGAATATTTTTGGGCATGAGGATCAGAGTTTTCATTTGTTCAAAGCATATTCCTATTATTCATCCCCTTCTGCCTAGAAGGAAGTAATATGGACGTCTGGAATTGCACGCGCAGGTCATGTCCCGGAAGTCTTTGAATGTAAGGAGTTGGTCACCTGGTGCACTGAGAGATATATTCCAAGCCAGCAAATCATTTAGTTGTAGAACCATTCCTCAGGTATTCTGTAATATGTTGAGACTTCCCAAGCCAACGCTCACCTTCAAGGGAGAAGATTGCAGGGAGATCTTAAAGAAGCATGACAATGGACTGGACCTATTACTTGAATTCCTAGACAACCCAGCGACCGTCCCTGAGGATATCATAAGATTGCAGGTTGGCTCATTTAAAAATCCGTTCTAGGAAATTGCATGGATTTTTATGAGGATAACAAGACAAGAAACTACAACCATCATCTCCCAGATGATTCTTTACATTCTATATTTTACGGTGAAAGAACGGGCCATCTTTGATTGGGGTAAGTTGATTTCCATTGAAATCTCTTCCCAATTGCTGCAATACAAGAAGGAGAAGAAATTATTTATGCCATCTTATTTTATTTTCGCGATAGCGCATTGCTGTCATTTCCCGAGATTATCTATGTGCAAGAAGGTAAACTATGAATTTGACCCAGTAACCTTCTGGTATCAAACATTATTGAGGCACAAGGCCTCCCAACATTTTTTTGAAGTTTTTAATGATTTTGTATCAGTTTTTAAAGATTTTTTGTTTCGAAAGGACACTCCCCAGATTTCTAACCCGATGAGTAAGTTCTTAGATAGGAAGGGGACACTAGAACAAATGGATAATTATAACGTTATAAGGATTTTTGGGTCAAAGGAAAATCCTTCCTTCCTTCCATACCACATATCTGAAAAAATGTTTGTTGTTGAAATAGAAAGGAAGAACAACTGTTGGTTGCATTTTTTCCATGAAAAGAGAAAAAAGTAATTCATACCTCTGCCTTGGAAAGTTGGTGATTTCATATTCAAAAATATGAACAAGATTGATGAATTCATGGGCCACTTCCACATCCTCATTTTAAAACATATTGAAAACGTAAAAGGATTCGACCATAGTGGTATTTTTGTAGAACATTTATTGGATGTTGGTTTCAACAATTCTTTCATTAATGTTAGTTTGAATGGAGACGGAGACAATGCTTCAGGAACTCCCTCTCGTGACACCGACGGCTTGGAAATAATACTCAACACCAATGAGTCATACAAGTAGAGAGGAAAATGTTCGGCTGAGAAAAGTTCCCAATCCCCAACTGTCACTCCAAAAAGTACAACATCTCGAAGCAACACTCCAACAACCCACCAAATTAAGAAAGTAACCCACAGTTCTTGAGGCGAAGGAGGAAATAAGAACCCTCCTTTAGAAAAAATTGAAAGTTCTTGTAAAGTTCCCTTGAGGAAGAAAAGAAAAAACATTGTGCAAGAAGAGGAGGGACCTCGAGGTGAAAATGACATCCACGTTCTCTCCCTCGAGGATATGGAACTCAAAATTGACATCGAGAAAGTGTTCCCCAATTTTGACTAGCTAGAGAACACTGCTCACCAGGACCCTCAGATGGAAATAATTGAGATCGAGACATTCGATGTAAAGAATAAAAAAGGGAAATCTCATTCAGAGATTAACATATGGAACATGCGGCCTTCCCAAATTTCCCAAATTCACCCAGCAACTGGAGATGCTCTAGATAATTCTATTGCATTCCTTGAAGCAAAGAATGTCAGGTTAAAGGAGTGGATCAAGGAATTGGAGGAAAATTTAATACCTCTTCCAGTACTTTCTAGTCCTTTAGCAATGATCAGACCTAACACACCTGTGGAAAAATTAAAAGGATCGAAAAGCCTTCTCACATCAGCTCAGGGCTATGTGCAAAAGAACATCAGGAAAATAATGGAACTAATTATAGAATCTTGGGAGATTTCAAAGAGCATGGTCTCTTTTGGAACGAGAGCACACGCTTTTCATGAATATCTACAGGAAGATTTGAAAAACGAGGAAGGTTTCTACCTCGATGTGGTTGTACCATTTGGTTTTAAAGTTACTAATATGACTAATTTAAGAAGAAAATAGGAGGATCTCCCTTCTCCTAACCGGATAAAACAACGCATGCTGGAAGGAAAAGGTTAAAAACCTTAATATTATTGTGTAAGCATGCAGCCAGGCCATAACCAGAAGAGAATAATTATTCAAGAAGCTAACTAAGATAGATCTAGCTAGAAGAACCAATGAGGTCCAAGACCCCAAATTGATACTCAACTCGTTTTTCTTAACCAAGCAAGAATTTGATGAACAAGTTGATATATTTAAAGGGTTATCATATGAAAAATTCTACGGCATTCTTGAGTATAGTGAAGATGACGTGGAAAATTGGCTAGTTGATTATTCGATTAAAAATCAAGATATTGAAGAAGATTTGTGGGAAATTTCTATTGATCTAACGTACTTGGAAGGTGATCTCTTCAATATAAAAATATGGCATGAAATCAACATGGCACCAATGAGGAGCTACATCGAGGATTGGTTTAAATCATTTGTCAGCAAACTTACCGATGAAGGCAAAATCATGGTTGAGACGGTTCCTGTAACCACCAAGGAAATCCATAAAAGGAAATCAGCGAGAAAGTGACACACCATGAGATACCATCATATTAATTTCATACTGATCACATATTTTTTTTCTTTATCAAGCTCTTCATCCAATTACTCCACCTCTTTAAATAGAAAGGTTTAATCGAAGACTAATAATTTCCTTTTTCTTCTTACCAGGGCTTGTTGTCTTCCGCCGCCCACTTTCTTCTTTCTACAAACTTCATTTGTATACATATTTTTTTTATGGTCCGCAGGAGCCCCAATCCCAGTCATTATGACAAACACATTTTAATTTCAAAGAATATGTGTTGAACTATATATTTTTTAGAAATTCCAAGAGAGCTATTTTGGGAACAATCTCGACTGTACTTTGTAACCCAATTTTTTTTAATATAAAGTATTTGAGGTTGATCTATCATTATCTTCATTTGATTTTCCCATGTATCACTCTGTTAAATCTCTTTGATGCATGCATATCATTTTATTTTAATTTTTATGTGATTAGAAATATTTATCCCTGCCATGATGGATGTGAGGAAGTTTTGTTTATTTGCTTTAAATGTATGAATGTGTGTGTTTCCTGGTCCATTATCAGGAACTCTCTTTCTAAAGAAAAATAAAAACATTTTATGTTTTCTTTTATATCCATTTTACTTTCCTCTTACGAACTTCTTTAAAAGTCCCACATTTTACAAATATCGGACAGAGGAGTACCAACTCTATAAAAACACAGAAGGATTTGCATCCTCGTGAGGTTTTCGTTTTGGTCCTAGCGGATTCAAGCGTCAACATTTTTGGTGACCATACTGGGGATATGAACTGAAAATTCGGAACCTAGCCCAGTGTTTTAAAAAGAATATATGAATTTACCCCAGGGTAATCAACCCCACTTAGACATTGGATTGAATAATCAACGAATCATTTTGCAACAATTGTATAATCTGGTAATATCAACAACCCATAATCGAGAAGTGTTAGAAGAGTCCTGACATATATTAGTTCAAGAAGAAGAAAGAGAAATCCTTCGAAGACAAAGGAGAGAAGAATGACAAGATAGAAAAAATCAAATATTGGCTAGAGAAGCACAAGAACAACGTCGCGATTGAAGTTGGACGAATACAAGGGACCCATTACCTACAAAGGACCCATTACCCGAAGTAAAATTAAGCAACTCTTTGTCCTTAGAAGTGAAAAGTCTGATCCTAAAACCTCCTCAAACATGGCAGCAAGAAATGAACAGACACGAATCGATCATCATGAGGAGAGACAAGGAGGCGAAAGAGATGCCGCAAGAAACCAAGGAATCCTAGGGTTTGGAAATAGAAGGAGGGTAAGATATTCCCCTCTAAATCTCATAGGTAAACAGCTTAAACTCCCAGTTCTCCCTAAGGGAACCTTAAAGGAATTTTCTGGAGATGGGAGAATCGATGCAAAGAGGCATCTGCACTTATTTCTTGACGTTTTTCAATTTCACCGAGTCCAATATGATGATGTCATGGTGAGGTTGTTTTTGAAACATTTATCAGAAAGAGATTGTGAATGGTATACAACATTTCCCATTAGATCCATTTGCTCGTTTAATGACCTCAAAGATATGTTCCTAACTATGTTTCCCCCCCTAATTGCCTACCATACCCTCCTCACAGACTTCACCTAGATTGGGTTGAGGAAGAACGAAAGGATACGAGATTTTAATCTCAGGTTCAATAATCCCTTGAGTAGAATCCCAAAAGATAAAAGACCAAATGACCCAGTCATTCTCGGTTGATATAAGAATGCAATGCCCTCGAATGTAAAATATTCCATCAGAACATCCCAAATGGATACTCTGGAAGAAGAAATGACTAAGGCCACTGAGATGGAAGAAATTATGATTGAAACAGGCATCGACCCTGACATTACTGGGAAGAGTACAAAGGAAGATGGGAAGATTGAATATTGATAATCAAGGATCTTCCATCTTGAGAAAGAACAAAGATTTTAAATCTCAGGCAGCTCAGAATCAAATGGAGAGAGGAGGATTTTTTAAGGGAACCATACCTGACGTAAAGGTTGATCCTATGGTGGCCTAGGAAACAAAGCAAAGAATTCAAATTGCGCAGATGAATAGAACCATCAAACAGATGCAGAACGAATTAACCAGGCTGAGAAGGGGAGATAATTACATGCCAAACCCAAGAATGCCAATTCCTGAAAAAAGGAGGAACCCTCCCCCCTAAAAATAGAGTCAGGTTTGAGAATATTGAATACCCACCGAGACCAAGGGTTCCCAGACAGCCCACTCCAAACGCAATTGTTTTGGATGATGTCTATGACGATAAATTGACCAAGAAAGAAGGTTATTACTTACCTGATGAAAGCTCTGAGACGGTGCAGATGGATGGATGCGAGACATCCATGTATATATGTGGAGAGGGCGACAACGATCCTAACTCGCAAGAAAACATCGCCCAGACAAGAGGATTAGACCAAAGAATAAATGTGACTCTGACAAAGAAAAAGAAAATGAAAAAGTGTCTAATGAGAAGGTGATAGTTGGAACCACAAGGAAACACATAGCATCAATCTCAACTCAAATGACGTATAATTTCATGGAGGACTTAAGTAAGTTGAGGAATATTCCTCAATAGAGGAAGAACATCTTGAATTTGTTGGATGATCCATCAAAAAGAATGGAATATGTTGTTACCACTCCAAAACAGAACTAGAGCCCATTGACTACTAAGTTGAGAGGTAAAATTCCATCCTTCTACATCTCAATTGAAAACCATGATGTTGCATTACATAACTGTTTAGTTGATACTGATGTGACGAATAATATAATGCCACTTTCGGTCATGGAAGATTTGGGCATGAGTTGCACTAAGTATTATGAAACTGGCAAGAGAATATATGCCATTGATTCTAGAAAAGTGTCGGCATACAGAGAAATCAAGAATTTGTATGCCTGGATTACAACATCTCCCCGTATCATCATAGTTTTTAATATTGTCATGGTAGACCTGCCCTCAACATATGGGGTTGTGATGGGAAGGTATTGGAGCTCCATGATCGGTGGATATATAATGAACGATGACGAATGTAGGATTATACCAGGCAAGGAGGGATCAATGATTAAAGTACCCCGTGAGCCCAAAAAACCTTTCTCCTTCAAGAAGAAGGATAATGAATTAATGGAAGATTACATACATGTCGGGATTGTAAACTATGCTATCTTGGACATAGAGAAGAACTAAAACCTAGAACGATTTCAAGACTTGGAGGCTCCAAAATGTTTATTTGAAGGCTACTAGAGAATTTCATTCGATAGAGCATGTTCTAAATCTGGGAACGACGTTGGAATTGTTCTCATAAGCCTAGATAGGAAGACACATCCTCACACTTTAAGACTGGAGTTTCCATGCACGAATAATGAGGCAGAATATGAATCTTTGATCCAGGGGATGATCCTCGCACAAGGAATGAAAATATAACATCTCATTATGTCTGGAGATTTAGAGTTGGTCATCAACCAGGTTACCCAAAATCATAACATAAAAAATGAAAGTCTTAAGTTGTATTTCAAAAAACTTAATGAAATGATGGAATCTTTCAGCTCTTTCAATATTTTTGTCATTCCAAGGGATAAGAATCACAAGGTCAACTCTCTATAATTGGTGGCTTCATTATCAAACCATACGATGTCCTGATAAAAACGTATTTCCAGGTGGAAATGGCCTTTTGGCCATCCGTGCCCGATAATATTCAGTACTCTTAAGTGTTTGACAATGATGAACAATTGGAGAATGTTTTTTTAAACGATGATGATGAATAAGATGATAGCTCGATTTTCGTCCCAAAAGACTGCATACAAGATGAATATTTGTTTACAAAATACGATCATGCCAAGAATCTTCTCGAAGAAGTTTCAGTTTGAAAGGCGCAAGAAACAGGAAACGTCAATATTGGAACAGACCAGTCCCTGAAATATGTCAATTTGGGAGTCAATTGTACCCCTGAAGAGGTTGATCAATGTGTTTCCTTGTTCAAAGAATATATTGATATGTTTTCTTGGACCTATGATGATTTAAAGGCCTATGATAAAACAATATTCCAACATATCATTCCTTTGAGGGAAGAAGTCAAACCGGTGAAACAAAAAATAAGAATGATGAATCCCAAGATGAAACCTATGGTAAAAATTGAGTCAGAGAAGTTGAAGAAGGAAGGGATGATCTATCCCATCAGACGTTCAGATTGGCTTTCAAATCTAGTGATTGTCAGGAAGAAGACAGGGGAAATCTGAATGTGCATAGACTTCAAATATCTTAACAAAGCTAGCATAAAAGATAATTTTCCACTTCCCAACATGGAGTTTCTGCTACAGCAAGTTACGAGATTGGCCTGCATGTCTATGTTGGATGGTTTCTCTAGATATAATCAAGTTTTAGTTGCTGAGGAAGATAGAGAAAAGACAACATTTATCACACCATGGGAAACATATGCATATGCTAGAATGCCCTTCGATTTGAAGAATGTTGGAGCCACATTCCAAAGGGCCATGGATCATGCATTCAATGGATTAATAGGAAAATTTATAGTAGACTACCAAGATGAATTGACAGTGCATTCAAGCAAAAGGGAGGATCACATCCATCATTTAATAAAAGTCTTTGAAATATGTAGATTATACAATGTTTCTCTAAACCCAAATAAATGCTTGTTCCTTGTGACTCAACGCAAGCTGTTGGGCCACATTGTATACAAGGAATGGATTTACATAGACCCGGGAAAGAGTTAAATAAATTAATGAACTCAACCCCCTGACATCCAAGAAGGGAGTCCAATCAATCTTTGGGAAAATTAATTTTGTTCAAAGATTTGTCCCTGATTACGCAATCATCGTAAAACCTATCAATTTGTTGTTGAAAAAGGAGCAAAGGTTCGAGTGGACAATAGATACTCGGGAAGCATTCAACAATATCAAGGGGGCCATCACCATTTCTCCCGTCCTCATTAGTCCATATTTTCAGAGGGATTTTATTATCTATCCATTTGCTACATAGGAAGTCATTGCGTCTGTCCTCACTCAAAAAATTAGCAACGGAGAAGATCTCTTGATAAGTTTAATGAGCAAAAATCTACACGACTATGAGTTGAGGTATTCAAAACTCAAGAAATAGGCTTTGTCTCTTGTAAAATTTGTGGCACACTTTCAAACATATATATTAAACTCCCATGTTATAGCTTACATCCCCTTGTCCCCTGTCAAGATGCTTCTAAATCAATAGTTGAGAGAAGGGAAATGGGCCAACTGGTTAGCGAAAATTCAAGAGTATGATATCAATATTAAACCATTGAAGGAAATAAAAGGACAAGGATTATGAAATCTTATTGTGAATGGGGACTCAGTCGATGGGATGATTTCAATCTCATTCGGGGAACCATGAGTTGATTCAGAATGGTACGGATATATCATAGTCTATTTAAGGTCTGGGAAATTCCCTGTTACAATGAGTTCCAAGGAGTGAAGGACACTCAATATGAAGGTGAACCAATATGTGTTGATTGTTGACATACTTTTTAGAAGAAATTTTGATAGCATACTGCTGAGATGCGTCGATGAGAACCAAGCTCAAGGACTGATCAAATAATTCCATGAGGGAATATGCGGTGGACACTTTTCACCCACTGCAACTACCCACAAAATAATCAGAGCATAATTTTACTAGTCGCCAATCTTCAAGGACTCGTATGCCACAATAAGGATATGTTTTTCATGCCAACAATTTTCAAGAAAAATGAAGAAAGTTGTGATGCCTCTGCAGCCGATTGTGGTAGAAAAACCATTTTCCCAATGGGGACTTAATGTTGTTGGGGCGATTAATCTGAAATATAGCAAGGGGAACATGTACATTCTAACAAATACCGATTATTTCAAAAGATGGCCAAAAGAGGTGGTGCTAAAGAACCCTGACGCCGAAGAATTGATTGGATTCCTCAAGGACAACATTTTGTTGAGGTTTGGTGTCCCTAATAAATTTATCATAGATAATGGTTCGATATTCATTGGGTCAAAGTCCACGGAGTTTTATGGAAAATATGGGATCATCATGGGTCAGTCTTCGAATTATTATCCACAAGGAAATGGCCTTGCTAAATCCACGAGCAAAACACTTGTGCAAATATTGAAGAAAATTGTTGATAGAAACCAGAGGAATTGGCATCTGAAGCTGACAAAAGCATTATGGGAAAGTAGGACAACCCTGAAGGATAGTACCAGAATGTCTCTATATCTTTTGGCTTATGGGAAAGAGGAAAAAATGCCAATTAACCTCGAGCTTGATGCATTGATCTTCATGGTTAATACTGAATATACATAAGACACTTCACCTATCCAAAAAAGGATCAATAAATTGTTGAAGCTAGAAGAGGAACGAAGAAAGGCCCTGAATCGAAATTCTCAGAGGCAACAAAGCACCAAGAAATATTTTGATCAAAGCATAACTATGAAAAAATTTCAGAAGGGATAATTGGTACTGCTTTGGAACAAAGCCAAGGAAAATCTATCCATGCACACAAATTTCAAAGCACTCTGGATTGAACCCTATGTCATCGAAAAGATATTGGGCTTCAACTCATATATTCTCCAAGACATGAAAGAAAAAAGGTTAATGTTGCATGTCAATGGGAAAAATCTGAAAGGTTTCTTCTCCTAGCACTTTTTCATTCTCATTGTACATAATTTTATTTCTAGTTTGTATATCCTTAATCTGACTTTATAGCCCAATGGGAAGAAGCACCTGGTCATGAGAGATTCTGGATTCTTGAAAATCCACAGGGGGTCATCATCCCATATTTGGAGCCTGTTGTTGAGGTCATTTCCCACTTCCAAAAATTCCCTCCCTTTTCTATTCTCTTGAATCCATTTCTCCCTTTCTTTTCCTTCTTCTACATTTACTAGTTTTTTCCCTTTTCTTTTCTCCCTCTTAATATCCCTTTCTAGTTCTACACTTAGTCGCATTTTTAGACCGCGGGTTCCCGAGTTGGTGGAATTACGGTGTCTCATATCCATATATAACTTCACATCATGAGTTTGACCGAACATTGTGTTGTCCCATACTTATTCGATTCTACGATCGTGGGTTCCCGGGTTGGCGGGATCGAGATTTCATGCTCATGTGTTCCATGATAGACTCATTGCACTGAAAAGTTTTGCAATCTACATTTTGATCCTTGACCTCCCCGAAATTCCAAAGTTTCATTCCACCTACGTGAGTCTGTTTGACCACCGCGTCATTCCATACTTAACCAATTTTGCACCTCATACCATCGCAGACTCGTGAGTTCCTGGGTTCACAAAAAGTCTCAAATCACATTTTTCTCTCGTCCATCCCGGCCACCCTTGCGCCCTTCCTAATGAACATTTATTATGATTTTAATTCTAATAGCTTACCATACAGGTTTTAAAGGATGGTCATTAATAAGAGAAAGGCTTGAGGATATCTCCTATTAAAACACATTAAAACAGGATTTACAGAGGATTAGATTATCCCCTCCAGTGTTCATTTTTAACATAATTTGGAACAAGGGAACATTCTCGTCAACTTATGGAAGCAACTCGAAAACAGTTCTATGGAGATACATTAAATATTTTTGGGCGCGAGGATCATAGTTTTCAGTGGTCTAGGGCATATTCCTATTATTCATCCCCTTCTTCCCAGAAGGAAGTAATATGGACATCTGGAATTGCGCACACAGGTTGTGTCCCAGAAGTCTTTGACTGTAAGGAGTTGGTCACCTGGTGTGCTGAGAGATATATTCCAAGCTAGTGGATCATTCAGTTACAGGACCATTCCTCTGTCTCTCTATCGCCTCAGGTATTCCGTAATATGTTGCCACTTCCCAAGCCAACACTCACCTTCAAGGGTGAATATTGCAGGGAGTTCTTAAAGAAGAATGACAATGGACTGGACCTCTTACCTGAATTCCTAGAGATCCCAGCGGCAATCCCTGAGGATATCACAAGATTGCAGGTTGGCTCATTTAAAAATCCTTTCTGGGAAATTGCATGGGATTTTACGAGGATAACGGGACAAGAAAATGCATCCAGCATCTCGCAGACGATTCTTTACATTCTATATTTTACGGTCAAAGAGCGGGCCATCTTCGATTCAGGTAAGTTGATTTCCATTGAAATATCTTCCCGATTGTCGCAATACAAGAAGGAGAAGAAATTGTTTATGTCATGTTATTTGATTTTTGTGATAGTGCATTGTTGTCAATTCCTGATATTATCTATGTGCAAGAAAGTAAACAGTGAATTGGACCCATTAACCTTCTAGTATCAAACATTATGGAGGCAGAAGGCCTCCCAACATTTTTATGAAGTATTTAATGATTTTGTCTCAATTTTTAAAGATTTGTTGTTTGGAAAGGACGCTCTCCGGATGTCTGACTAGGTGAGCAAGTTCCTAGATAGTAAGGGGACACTAGAAAAAATGGAGAATTATAACGTTATAAGGATTTTTGGGTCCAAGTAAAATCCTTCCTTCCTTTCATGCCACATATCTGACAAAATTTTTGTTGCTGAAATAGAAAGGCAGTACAACTACTGGTTTCATTTTTTCCATGAAAAGAGAAAACATCAATTCATACCTCTGCCCTCAAAAGTTAAGCATTTCATATTCAGAAATATGAACAAGATTGATGAATTCGCGGGCCACTTCCACAGACTCAATTTAAAATATTATGAAAAAGTAAAAGGGTTCAACCCTAGTGGTATCTTTGTAGAACATATATTGGTTGTTGGTTTCAACAATTATTTCATTAATTCCATTCTGAATGAAGACAGAGACAATGCCTCAAGAACTCTCACTCATGACACCAACAACCTGGAAACAATACTTAGCACCAATGAGTCATTAAAGAAAAGAGGAAAAGGTCCAGCTGAGAAAAGTGCCCAATCCCTGACTATCACTCCAAAAAGTACAACATCTCGGAGCAATGCTCCAACAGCACACAAAATTAAGAAAGTAACCCATAGTTCTTTAGGAGGAGGAGGAGATAAGAATCCTCCTTCAGACAAAATTTAAATTTCTCATAAACTTCCCTTGAGGAAGAAAAGAAAAAACATTGTGCTAGAAGAGGAGGGACCTCGAGGTGAAAGTGACATCCACGATCTCTCCCTCGAGGATATGGAACTTGAAATTGACATCGAGAAAGTGTTTCCCAATGTTGACCAGCTAGAGAACACTTCTCACCAGAACCCTCAGATGGAAATAATTGAGACAGAGACCTTCGACGAAGAAGAGTCTTTTGTATTTCAGAGTGTTGTTTTTTATAGGGAGTCCAAAAATTTGATTATTGAGAAAAGAGATGTAAAGAATAAAAAAGGTAAATCTCATTCAGAGATTAACCTACAGAACATGCGGCCTTCCAAAATTTCCCAAATTCACCGAGCAACTCGAGATGCTCTACATAATTCTATTGGAGGCCTTGAAGTAGAGAATTTCAGGTTAAAGGAGGGAAACAAGGAATTGGAGGAAACTTTAATTCCTCTTCCAATACTTGCTAGTCCTTTAGCAATGATTGGGGCTACCACACCTGTGGAAAAATTAAAAGGATAGGAAATCCTTCTCACATCATCCCGGGGATATGTGGAAAATAATATCAGGAAAAGAATGGAACTAATTACAGAATCTTGGGAGATGTCAAACAACATGGTCTCTTTTGGAACGAGAGCACACGCTTTTCATGAATATCTACAGGTAGATTTGAAAAATGAGGAAGGTTTATACCTCTATGCGGTTGTACCATTTGGTTTTAAAGTTACTAATATGACTTAGTTAAGAAGAAGAGAGGAGGATCTCCCTTCTCCGAACCAGATAAAACAACTAAATGCATACTGGAAGGAAAAGGTTAAAATCCTGAATATTAGTGTCCAAGCATGCAGCCAGGCCATAACCAGAAGAGAATAATTATTCAAGAAGCTAACTAAGATAGATCTAACTGGAAAAACCAATGAGTTCCAAGACCCCAAACTAATACTCAACTCATTGTTCTTAACCAAGCAAGCATTTGATGAGAAAGTTGAGATCTTTAAAGGGTTATCATTTGAAAAATTCTACGACATTCTTGAGTATAGTGAAGATGATGTGGAAAACTAGCTAGTTGATTATTCGATTAAAAATAAAGATATTGAAGAATATTTGCAGGAAATTTATATTGATATAAGGGACTTGGAAGGTGATCTCTTCAATATAAAAATATATCATGAAATCAACGTGGTGTTAATGAGGAGCTACATCGAGGAGTGGTTTAAAAAAGTTATCCACAAACTTATCGATGAAGGGAAAAAGACGGTTGAGATGGTTCCTTTAACCGTCGAGAAAAGCCATAAAAGGACATCAGCGAGCAAGTGACACACCATGAGATACCATCATATTAATTTCATATTGATCACATCTTTTTTGTATTTATCAATCTCTTCATTCAGTTACTCAACCTCTTTAAATATAAAGGTTTAACCAAAGACTGATAATTTTCTTTTTCTTCTTATCGGGTCTTGTTGTCTTCCGTCACCCACTTTCTTCTTTATACGAACTTCATTATTATAAATATTTTCTTTATGGTCCACAGGAGCCCCAATCCCATTCATTATGACAAACACATTTTAATTTCATAGAATATGTATTGAACTATATATTTTTTAGAAATTCCAAGAGATCTATTTTGGGAACAATATCGATTGTACTTTGTCACCCAGTTTTTTCTAAATATAAAGTATTTGAGGTTGATCTATCGTTATCTTCATTTGAGTTGCCCATGTATCACTCTATCAAAGCTCTCTTATGCATGCAGATCATTTTCTTTTAATTTTTATGTGATCATAAATATTTAGCCCTACTATGATGGATGTGAGGAAGTTTTGTTTGTTTTCTTTAAATGTATGAATGTGTGTGTTTCATGGTCCATTATCAGGAATTATATTTTTAAATAAAAATAAAAATAAAAATTCATTTTCTTTTATATCCATTTTACTTTCCATTGACGGACTTCTTTAAAAGTCCCACATTTTACAAATCTTGGACAGAGGAGTACCACCTCTATAAAAAAAGTAGGAGGATTTGCATCCTCGTGAGGTTTTCGTTCCAGTCCTAACGGATTCAAGCATCAACAAGGTTGAGTAGGTCTATTGTTTGGATTAGGTATGGGTTGTGCATGAATAGGGGTAGGCCAAGGGGGGTTTGGATTAGGTGCAGCTTGCATTTGTTATTGTTGATTTGGGTTCAAAGGCAAGACGAGTTGTTGTTGCAGCTGGGAAAGTGGAAGTAAAGCAAGTAGTTAAATCTTGGTAACAACTGAGAGATATTTGAAGGATATTGTGGATAAGTAGGAAGAGTTGGTGGTTGAAAAGGAACATTCCCATATGCAAGTATTCTCCATCCTTGTTTCCAAGGTTGGACTTATGGTTTTTGTTGTTTCCATTGAGAATAAGGCATTGGAGGAATCCATTGTTGTTGTGGGTATTATGTGGTAGGGTCGTAAAACATGTTAGGATTTTGTTGTCTCCATGCTCTCTTAGGGGGATATGATGTTTCCTGAGGTTCTCCCCCTCCAATGAAAATGGATTTTATTCTAGGTAAATAAGGGCACTCATTGATAGGGTGATCCTCTGTACAAAGGCCACAGATTTCAATAACATTAATAGAACATTATTTTTCAGGGTGCTTCTTCCTGCACCGAGGACAGAAAATTGTTAAAGTAGCACTGTCTTCTTCTTGTTTCTTTTTTATTTTCATAGTGTCTAACTGGATGCTGATTGTATTTAGGATGTTTGTTTTGAATTTTTCAAGTAGATTCCCTAATTCTATCATTGTAACACCTCCTGGCTAAGGTTTGGTAGTTCTGTCTATAGGATCCCTTACACTTCTTCCTGTTTTGGCTTGGCTGTGAGAATACCTTTTACAATACTCTGCAATGTTTGCAAACAACTTCTGATAGACATCCCCAAAAATCATGAGGTTTATTACCTCAATACATCCATCTCTTATACCTTTAATGAATATGGTCCTAATTTTTGTTGTGTCTACGGAAAAAAATTTCGTCTTTTGATAGTTATATAGGAACCTTTCTAGGTAATCTTCCAAACTTTCCTCCTCAGACTGTTGCATTTTAAATGTGTCATTCCTAGCATCCCTAGGTCTGTAGTAGTCCTGATATTTCTGGAGGAAGGTCTCCTTCATACCATCCCAAGATAAGATAGTTTTTTCTCCTAGGCTCATAAACCACCTTAATGTTGAGTCTTTAAGTTTGGCTGGAAAGAGTTTTAGTTTTTGTACACTAAAAATGTAATTATAACTCCTACATAGTATATCAAATTCAAACAAAAATGAATCAGGATCTTTTGGTGACATACCATGGAAGTGAGGTAGTGATGGCAGCGGAATATTATTCATAGAAACATCTCTAGTAATGTGTAATATTGGGAATCCAAATGTCTTTGTTTTTTTGTTTTCATTTCCCTCTTCATCTGCCATATCTCCAAATAGCACGTTATACGTTGTTGGTGATGTCTCCCCACTAAGTGATGGTTCAACCACTGATTTGGTTCGTATATCCAACTATTCCAATACTTTGTTTGTTTCTCTATTGGAAGATTCAACCTCTTCTACCACTACCTATGTCTCTTTTCCAGCTTTTCCTTCTGATTGGGTCATTAGTGCTTCCCTTCTTTCTTGTTGTACTATGTTTTCAATCTAAACAGTAGCTTCATATTTGGGACATTTGGTTGTAGTTTCAATTACTGCCTTTGAACTCTCCCCTCTGAGTATTTTTCATACACAAAAATTAGTTGAGTTAGTATGGGGGATTTTTCTTGATTTTTCTGTAACTTTGGGGGGTTTTCTTGAATTTTCTGCAATTTTAGATGTAACAAATCTACCCTTTCAATCTCTATGTTTATGCATCAAAAATAATATCTAAATACTAACTCACACAAAATTCAACTACTAAAGGTAAGAGGACAACCTGAATTTGGAGCAACCCCACTAAAGGGGATGTGTGGGCTCTTCTCTCACATCTAACCATCTTCTCCCAGCCCTTAGGTCATCCTTAAAACCACTCCAAAACCATAAAATAAATCTAATGCAAACACTATGTATTACCATTTACAACTCCCCGGCAATGGCGCCAAAATGTTGGTGCAATTATATGTTCAGTAAATTGCAATCATTTAATATGTGAATCTGGTTTCGTAATCAATAGAGTTGATGTACTGTATGTACCGATAACAAATAACTGTCTATGTCTGTTGAGTATATTCTATGTAATAAAACACTTTCGAAACCAAATACTTTGTTTCACCCCTTTCAAATAACACTCCACACACACAATTCAAAATTCAGAAAGAAAAAAATGAACAACAAACATATAATCTAGAATTCTTGCTCAGGGGATGGATCTGTTCATTATTAGATCATGAAATATAAATATGAACTATGATTCTATCTCCTGGGACAACCACACAAACAACAATTAACACTCTGGAATCTTAATCAATCTTAAAAGAGTTACCATGTAGGGTAAAATCACTCCATTATAAGTGCATGTATGGTGAGAGATGGAGGTTGTAATTGTACCTGTGTATGCAAAGTGTAACCTAATCAATTCTCTGAAAGAAATATAAGTATGGTAGAATGCTCCATTATAGGCTCATGTATGGTGAAATATAGAGATCCAACATGTCCTTGGATTTGTAGAATGAAAACAAACACTACAACATTTGTCTAGACAAAACACTAAAGCGCTTAAATTGAATAATTGTTCTCCTATGCTCACACAAAGATATCAAATCATTAATCAAAAATCATGACACTTAGATATATCACATTACACACACAACTCTCTCTTACTCAAAATTACCACACATCCATGTGACCTGCTACCAAATGCATCACTGAAACATAACAGAGAAGGAACTAAATGTTGTAATCAAAAAATCAAAGTACTTTGTTCACACACACATAAAATCATAATCATATTCACAATTAATTACAAAGAGACTTACCTTATTTGGGTTGGTGGGTCCTTTCCATACCAAAAAGGTATCTCTTAAGAAAATCTTACAATAGAGAAGATGTAAACGCAGACATATAATCCATAAACAAAAATTATATCATTACTTCATAAAAATGGAGGTAAAATCCACAATCATTCCCTAACCAAACTTATAGCATAATTGTTCTTTATTTTTATCTCTCTATATCCTATCATCTATAAGGCTCTCTCTTTTAAACAGAAGCATTCGTTACAATCCAAGTCTAAATATAACATTAAATATTTGTATAATTATTACAATTGGATGACACATCGATTTTTAAGGAAACGATTTCATCCTCATGACACGAAGTGCATGAGTGATGAAATGTATCATGACCACCAATGCACAGAGAATGTTCGAACCAAAAAAAATTCTTTGGACTCATCGAGAACAATCTTGTTCCAACAGCCAAGCCAGGGAATTCAGAACAGGTACTGAACACACACAATCATACGAGTCGATACTGGACAAGCGTAATAATTGGTACCGGACGCACACAGGCATACAAGTCGGTACCATATGAGCATAAAAATTGATACCGAACGATCTCAGCAATGAGTACATGACGATCTTAGCAGCGGGTATCGAAGGATATCAACAATGAGTACCGGACAATCTCGACAACGGGTACCATACGATCTCAACAACAGGAACTATTGTCATGAAGTCTGCTTGAACCATCCAAAGTAATTAGAAAGTTATTGAACATCAAATATTCAATCCTAACTATTAATAAATCACCATAAATTATGATTAAACATCAGTTACCTCATAACTATGCAATAATTTTTTAAAGGGCATGTCTGATGAGGAAAATAGGAAGAAAGTGCATCAGTATTAGAAAAACTTCATCAGGATATGGGCAAGATAAGGAAATTGGAGGTGACAAAAAGGAGACCCAACAAGTATTTTTTCAAAGCACGACCACAGTTAACTATGGGTTTTAATCCTCCATTTATAATGTGAAAAATACATTTTTTTTAACTCAAGCAATGCCAACTCTTCCCCAGGGATGATGTCATCCTCTAAAATGTGATTGGTTCTTGTAAAATTGATTTTGATATAGTACATTTTTTGTTTTAGGGCCCATTTTAGACCTCAAAATTTCCCTAGTGACTTCTCATGTTCTTGTCAGCCCAGACTTTGATAAATAATCATATTGTACTCATTCACTTTAGAAGAAACCATTGCCTCCATAATTACTCAAAAAAATCAAAGACTTGAAGAACTTCCAATTGCTTTCATGAGTAAAACCTTGCATGATTATGAACTAAATTACTCGATAATTGAAAATCAATCTATGTCCGTGGTCAAGGAAATATCTCATTTCAGGACCTACATTTTATCTTCACACATCATTGCTTATGTTCCACATTCACCAGTGAATATTTTTTCGAATCAACAACTTGGAGAAGGTAGATGGAGAAATTGGTTAGTAAAGCTTTAAGAATATGATTTGGAAATTAAACCTTTGAAGGTTATGATGAAAGGGTTGATGTCTTAGGGTTTTGTTGGTGAATTAATATTGAACCTTAGGTCTACCCACTGTGTGCCAACAAATGGTTTCATTACCGAGAATGGGATCTATGACTGAGGGGAATGTGGAGGCCAAATAAGGAAGAGATAGGACAATGGTTGGAGACAAAGGAGCATGATTTTTCCAGAGATAGGAATAAGAACCCATAGATCAGTTCGAAGCAATGGTTGCAAAGGTATGTATTCATAGATTTACATGAGATTTTCTTTGTTGATTTCCCTAATTTCTTGACTAAGTGGTTATAGAAGTTAGCTGGAAAAAAATGAAACTTTCTGCACTGTGGTTTCGAGGAATTAGACCCTTGAGTTGATTCAACAGTTGAATACTATAGGTAACTGGATCTCGCATGCAATTGATTTTTGGTTTAGTAGTATTTTGGGGGGTTATATTACTGAGTTTTCTATATATTGTATCCAGTCATATAATATTGTTGAAAGAGAGTTTGTTCTTTAATGATCTGCATGGAAGATACTTGAAGTCACTATCGACTTGGATCAAGATGTTGTTGTGTGATAAGGTGGTTATGAAAATAGAATCTGATTTCCCTGGAAGCTAGGCACCTTCATGCACATAAGCATACTTGGATCTGACCAAGGGATGGTATGAGTGTATGAAGAAGAGGGATGTAGGAAATAATGAATAAGGAATGGATGGAATGAGAATGTCGAGAGAAGAAGAATGTGCGATAGAAGAAGATATTGGAGTATTTCACAGTGGAAAGATATTTTGGTACAGTAGGAAGATGATTGTGGTTGAGAGAGAAGAGCATCGCAGTGAAGTTGAGGAAAGACACACTAGTGTAGTACTCCAGATCGAAGGAATACTACGCACAGAGTAAAAATATCATCGACTCAATCCATTAGAAGAAGACCTATTACATCCCACTCAAGATAGACTATGCATCGAACCCATGACCTTGTGTGCGTCTCCAAGAACTGAGGTAAGATATAAAATTTTGTCGCTTGTAGTTAGTGGGGGAAGTAAGGATAGAATTAAAGGTCGTTAGAGTAGTGGAAGAAGTATGCCAAGTTAGAATCAGTTAGTGTCGCAAGGGAAGAATATTGCGCAGTACACAATCGCGGGTTTAGAAAATCCAAAACAGAACAACACTTGTTTGTTTTTGAAGCAATATAGACAGTGAAGAATGTCCAATAAGATTATGAAAAGATCGCCCAGTTGGAAACGACATTCATAGACAACGCATTACTATGGTAAATGAAGTATCAGTCTACTACGCCTACGGGACAAGTTAGAACCTTGGAAAATATCAGGCAAACCTTGTCAAAAGAATTTCAGAAATTAAAGTTTGAGTTGCAGTGTATTATAGAAATGAAAGAGATTAAGCATCTATAGAATGAGTTAGTGTGGAATTTTGATCATAGATTCAAGATACTAAAGGATTTATGGACCTTCCATATTCCATATGAGCATCAAAGAGAATGGTTCATTACAGGATTTTTACCTCATATATGATGCCCCTTGTTACAACAGAAGATTACGTCACAGTCTGAAGCACTAGAAATTGCCATGAAGTTGGAAGCATGCCCTCCAGGAGAAAACAACATAAGGATGGATTAGGTTCAGTCACAGTTAGAAGCATTGACGATTCAATTACATGAGCTTGCTAAAGTGACGGAAAATCACGAAGAAGTCTAATGTACTACATGCAGAATAGAAGGTCATCATAAGAACAAGTATCCATATTTTAGAGAGTATTTGGCTATAGGAGCCTCGAACCCCTTGGCACTAGGAGGAGGAGTATATTGTGAGATATGCAGAACGGTTGGTCATCACCCGACTTATTTTCCATTGATGCAGAAGTATCATAGCACTGCTAAGAACTTATTTTGTAATTTTTGTAAGTTAGTAGGACATGATGAAAATGAATGGCGTGCATTCGATATCATAAGAGAACGCACCACAAATGCATACAAATTTCAAGGGGAAGAAGGACATGAAGGAGGAGTACCAAAGTATAATACCTCGAGAGGCTATAATCAAGGAGGAAGAGGAGGAAGAAGAGGTCATGGAAGAGGAGGAATCGGAAAAGTAAGAGGAATGATTATATGTTATAAATGTAACCAGCCTAGTCATTTTGCGCGAGATTGTCTGAATTTCTACACAACATGTAAATATTGTAGACATTTGGACCATGTGATGAAATACTATCCATAGATGATTGCAAAGTGGAAAGAAAAAAGGAACTGGAATGTTCAAATGATAGCAATAGAAGAGCACGACGATCGACCAAGAGTAGCAGTAGTTACATGTGGAGGAGAGAGAATAGAAGTTGATGCGACGGGACAAGGAATTTGGACTGAGTAGTGGGTCAGGAAAGTAGCAGAACATCCTCTGACATTTGATCCTTGAAGAGAAAGAGACACATACAAGGAAGGAAGGAAGGAGTTGTTAGAAGCAAAATGTGTAGCATCGACTTCACAACCTATGTATGATAGGCCACCTATGTTTGAAATGCCTATGGCCTATGACCATTTGATGACAGAAAGGACAATTGAGAAGGTAAGTACTTTGAAAAGTTTCTTAAATAGTTGTTTAAAACTAATTAAGGATAAAACTACATTGAATGCACTACGCGGGATTATGGATTAGTGTGCACAAGATAGAGAAGCACCTAGTGCATAGCGAGCAGTTAACCAGGTACAGTGCAAGAAAAGGATGAATAGGGAATTCCAACTTAATGCACAGGTAGGATATTACAATATGGATAATATCATATTGGATATGGCATCTAATGTGAATGTCATTCCGAAGAAGACATGGGAAATTATGAGAAAACCTAGGTTAATCTACTCACCTATTCAGTTGAGGTTAGCAAATCAACATAGTATTGTTCTGATTGGAAGACTAACAGGGGTAAAAGTTGACATTTATGGAGTGCACAACATAGAATATTTTGAAGTAATCGATATAGTGGATGGTAGCAAACCTTATCCATCTTTGCTTGGAATCGATTGGGCTTTCGATAACCACACTATGATTGATATAAATAAGAGGAAAATAATCTTTGAAGTAGCATACTTGAAAGTTATTGTGCCAATGTATCCCACGGAAGGAAGGAGATATGTGGAACCAATGAAGGGAAAATATATTGATAACATTTATAGTATGACTACACGAATGGATGACTATATTAATCCTACTGTTGAAGGTGTACTTAGTTGGCGGAGTATCATCTCTTGTGAGTTAGATTCAGAAGAAGCCTTGGAACATTGGAAAAAAAGATTGGATGAGGTATCTACAAGGAGATGTGCTCATATTACTTGCATATTGTGTTGGATTGGAAATGAGGTATGTTATCCCCCGAAGTATGATGGACTAATAGATATGGATCTTTTTGTAAGAAAATTTGAGTTGCAGATACCAGATCAACATAGATTGCTATCTTTAGACATTGTGTTGAAAGTGACTCTGAAAATATGGTGGGTTGCGCATAAGGATAGAATATATGATTGGCAATAATGAAAAAGGTTGTTACATGTCAGGTTTAGAACAAAAACCGAGTATCTCACACAAAATTATACCAAGTTGAGTTGTCCTATAAATCATATTACATGGTGCATTGAGACATGGAGCTCAGTACCTAAGAAGGAATGGACGCATTTGTTTTTACACACTCTGGACACAATCCCAAAGAAATGGTACTTAGAACTGTAAGTGCACAGAGGGACAATATATTGGGAATACTTGACTCAAAAATTTAAAGTTACTTTCAAGTTTGAAAATGATACCCCTTCGGTAGACACAACTTTGCAGGTTATCAAAACCAATATATTTAACCCATAAGATTCGAAGATACCGTCAACATTAGGTTGTGCACACAGATATTTTGTGAATGTTCAAGAGGTCTTGGAATGCTATAGTGTTGCTAGAGAAGACCAGGAAGACGAATACCCAAGGAACTTACAAATACTAGAAATCAAAGGAGAGCGTGCAGTAGAGGGTCCCGATCTTGAGTTGGTCAAGTATGAAAATCCATTGAGAACGTGCAAAGTGAATATTGGTACAAAGTACAATCCTAAGTTCACAAATATTGGAGATTACTAGAATGAAGAAATTGTTGAGAAGATTATTGATTTACTGCATGAATACCAAGATCTATTTCTGACTACATTCTCATAAATGAAAGGGATTGTTGGAGAGATAGGAGAAATGAAAATTCCTTTGAAGCCAGATTCCAAGCCAGTGAAGCAGAGACCGTGTATCATGGTCAGTACTTTCAAGGTTGTTCCCTCTCAATTAGTTTTTTTGTGTTTTCTTTAAACAAAAATATTATTACATGCTTCATAAACATAAATATATGAATTCTTATCATAATTAAAGTCTTGGGAGAAAGCAAGGTGTTACACCAATGCTGACTCATTTTCCCAAAACGGACACCAGGAACTCAAGATATGATCTCAAGAAGTTAATTGCTCAGTAGTCATTGATATGGTTCATTGGTAAATCTTATCCCTTGATATGATTTCTCTTTTCTTAGTCCTACATTCATTTGGGAAGGGAAAAATTAGTGTTTATAATGCATATGCCTCCCTTACCATTCATGTGTGAAATAGAGGAACTTATGG
The DNA here is from genome assembly GCA_010110895.2 of Picea sitchensis. Lineage (NCBI taxonomy): Eukaryota > Viridiplantae > Streptophyta > Pinopsida > Pinales > Pinaceae > Picea > Picea sitchensis. Next base: position 39,032 of record SNQJ01S0046744.1, on the reverse strand, counting down.
AAACATTAGTGTAGCTCTTATACCTTAGAAAAATTCATGCCTTGGAAATATTTGGTCGTGTAGTCACTGCCCAATCATCACCCTAACCACCTAACATGTGTCTCAATGTAATAGGCTACCCAGTCACTTTCCATGTGTCTCACTGTAACAGGTTGCCCAGTCACCTACCATTTGTCTCAATGTAACAAGTTGAATGTTTAATAGGAGTGAGAATTTAGAAAATATACCAATTATGGGAGAGTGTGGGAGAGTAGGATGATAGAGAAGAGAGGGTCATGAGTAGATTGGAAGGAGATATGGGGAAGGGTATCGAGAGTCCCGCCTCCTGCGAAGCACAAAATGACTAAGTATGAGATGAGAAGAGAGAAGTGAAGGAATGGATAAGTATGGAGATGGAGAGTAATGAGATGTATAAGGAATGGGAATATGACTAAGTATGGAGATGAAGAGAAGAAGGCGTTAGAGAAAACTCTAACTGTTGGAGGAGGTGAAAGGGAAATGTAAGTTGAAAAAGGACTAGGTGTTGCATGTGGAAGAAGTGGGGAATAGGGGCACAACACTTAGAATAAATTCCTCATAAATTCTTCAAAGCTCTTGCAATTTCTTTGTCGACCAGTTGGACAAAAATATGAGTATCTCGATCATACAAAGTTAGGTTTTTATTTTGTAAAATGTGAGATAAAATTCAGGCTGAGGGATACACCATGAGCTGATGAGAATACACAAATGCCTCCTTCTGATATCATTTTTTTTATTCCAAAGAGCATAAAATCAAGGTGATAATAAAATTTGATCAACAAATAGCTCCAATTGTGGGACAATGACCCCCTGAGGGTTGTTCAGAATACAATAATCAGACCAGTTTCCTTCTCCATTAGTTTATGGAGTCATCTTCATAATAAACTATTTTATTTTAACTGAAGAAACATACTATGTACAAATAGGATCTACCTACCTAACCTAATTGGAGGAAAGGGACACTTTTTTGAGTGTAAGTAGATTTCCAATGGAGACATTCAAGCATCCAACTAATATGTGGAATGAACTACAAAATTGGGGAACCTATCAAGGATACTATCAAGGAGTTAAGAGCATGCTCAAAGTGTACTGAAGTAAAATTCAGCCAAATGTGCCCAAAATCTAATTTCATTTCTTGACCAACAATGCTTTGGAACCATGATTCAATAAAATCAACTCTCAGTTTCCCATGAGCGTTGCAATATTTGGTTGGATGAGAATTTTCCCATTTGAAAATATTTTCACCTTTCTCCTTATTCCCAACCACATCCAAGATTCTTGATTCATTGGCAATGTCCTGAAAGCATTCTTCCTTCATGCAATGACAATATTTTCCATCATTGTTCTCAAGATTAATTTTTTCCACCAATTCTTCTTATTTCCAATGTTCTTGTGACTTTCCATCATCAAGATGTGGCCATTGCAAACCTATTGCAACATTTTCTACATGAGCATGTTGGATGAATTCTTGTTGTGTATTTGGTGGAGACTCCTCAATTTCATTCTCAAACTTGTTGCCCGAAAGATCCTCATATGGAGTATATGAGAAGTTGAAATCTTGTACTTTAAAATTGCAATTCTCATTTTCAGTTTCTGTAATATGACTTGATTCATAAAAAAAATATCAATCTTTGATTATAATTTTTTTTCAAATCATTCACTTCATTGTTTTGAGTTCGTATTGGAGAGGGTGGGTGGGAAGCAACATTGAAAACACCAGAAAGGGCATATGGGTGCACCCTCGGGATGTACTTTTCAGTAAATGAAGTTTCCAACCAATCATGTTAGCACTAGAGATTGCTCTTGACTACAAAACAAAAATTCCTAGCACATATTGAAAGAGAATTTGATTGTTTTTTTTTTTGGATCAGGTTAACTGAGATTGGGATATCAAATCAAAGACAACTCTCAGACTCATACACTACATCCATGGATTGAAGGAAAATGAACTCAAGGTTCAGACACTTTGAATCAAAGAGTGAAAGAGGGAAGAAATGGGAAACAAAGATATGAATATATCAATCTCACAAGTTGTTCAATTAATACATTCACAAGGTTAAATATTCTATAACCAGAAAAACTTTCCAATTATGAACTGAAATACTTGAACGAAAATTATGAAAAATAGGCAATCACAGTAAGGATTTATTGTTCAAGAATCTATAATTAATAGACCATTAATGTATGCTACATCAACAATCATATCATACAAATAAGAAATAAAAACGATGTGAACAAAAGAGACACAATCTAATATTGAACTCACGGGATTTCTTCAATAATGAGAAATATGCATTAAGTCTATTCATTTTCATATAAAATACATCTTTCGGACCAATGGCCAGAAACCTAGAACCAAACCCCTTGTTTCCTTTCAAAAGGAAGATATCTCTTATAAATTCAAAATCATAGCATTTATAGAAAATACATCATTCCATATTTTAGGAAACTAATCTTATCGATAAAATTAGTTTTTTTTATTTAATGCAAGAAATTTGGAAATAATCACTCCTTTTCCTCTAGAAATGTGGATCTACAACCAACTCATGATCCCTTAATAGGTGGATCTAAAACCAATTCACCCATCCTTTATGTGTTGTCTCAAATTATCAAGGAGGAGGAAAAATTTGATTCCCAAGTCGAATTAATGAGGTGGATGCTCAATTGAATGGGTGTTTTATAGGAAACAGAACTCTGTGAAATCTAGAAAAATCCATCTCAAAGATCCACCCACAGCTCCTAATCAGTTCTGTATTTCATAAAACTGCTTGATGGGAAACTAATTGTGCTCGTTATAAGAAAAACCCATGTCTCAAAGTTTTGAAATTCGGCCCCATTTGCTTAGAAAACGTGTCAGAAGATGACCTATAAAACAATCATGTACAAGAATATTCTGCATTTTTTACCAAATGTCAACTAAGATTACAGCTTGATGATTGAGAATTAGGTTGTCTAAATAGGATAATAACCATACTGATGTGATGCCAAATAAAACCTATATTCCATTTTTTCAATATGGACACCCAAAATATGAAAATCGATGAACCAATTTCATTATTGGAACTTTTGGTAGAGAATTCAATTTTTTTTGTATCGAAGGCATGACTGGAAGTTGAAAACTTCTTACAAAACTTGGTGAGAGATCAAAAAAATTGACAGGGTAGATTTAGGTGCTAACACTGGCTCCAATTGGGGATGATGTCCTTCCTGCAAGGCATCAATAACTTTCACCCTATGCCATTATGATTCTTGAACCTTTCTCTAAAACCATTCTTGCAAACAAAAATTGATCATGCCAGCTAAAAGAAACCAAAAAACCAAACCATAAATCTAAAAAGAAAATGAGTTTAATATGCACCGGTGCTTTTCTTTCCATTGGGCTATGGAGTCATTATTTGTCTACTCTACTGCACACCAAATTAAACTGAAAAACCCAATGCTCGGATAACGATCTTATTTATCACACCTCCTACTCTAATCAACTGAATCCAACTTGATTATGTATAAGAAAACTTCCAATGCAGCCAAGTAAGCATTTTACTGATGAAATGATTATCTTGTTTGCAATTGTGTGAGAAAGCACACAAATAATATGACATTTGCAAAAATAATTTCATGGGAAGCTTATACTTATTGCTACAAATTAGTAGCATGTCGAATGTTGCGACATTTTAAAACTTCGAAAAAAGATAACTCCATCCAAATCGCCACTGGGTCTTGAAACTCATAAACAATTTTCAACTTATTTGAAAGACAAGGTTGTTGTTTCATGAAATATGTTTTATTAATAAAATAGTGACTTTCTTGCTCTTCTTGAAAAATCCCACAAATATCATATGCTTTAAAGAAATTAAGGGTAGCAAAATTATCACACAAACTTTCTTATTGGATAGGAGAATTAGGGGAAGATTCATATGTGATTATTTTTTCATCCACTTTTCCAACAACGAATCTTGTTTTAAGCAACTAATTTACCAATTGAATTTCTTGAACATGCTTTGGGAAAATAAAAATTTTAAAAGAGATTTGGAACCCATCAAAAAATGGGAGTGCATAGTCACAGTAAAATGATGGCGAAGATTTTAAACTGATGAAGCCCTCTAAATATTCTACTATAGGATCTTTGAAAATATGAAAACCATATCTTGATTGATGATTAGAAACGAATTCCTCAATCTGTTTTTCATAGTTGAATTGATCATGTGTGTTCTTTGTGAAAACACATTGTTTCAATTGTGAGTCTTCTTGTGATTCATGGTAAAAAACTGAAAGTCTCCACTCTTAAGAATAAAAGGTAGAAATGCTTCCTCTGGTACATCACCCAAAACATCTGCTTCATTATCCTACAGAAAGAGTGAAATACGGAAGAAAGGGGAAACACATATATGAATATATCAATCTCACTAGTTTTTCAATTAATACATTCACACGGTTGAATATTCTATAACTAGAAAATATTTCTAATTATGAACTGAAATACTTGAATGAAACTTATGAAAAATAGGCAATTACAGTTAGGCTTTATTGTTCAATAATCTATAATTCATAGACCATTAATGTATTCTACATAAAAAATCATCTCATGCAAATAAGAAATAAAAAGGGTGTGAACAAAAGAGACACAATATGATATTGAACTCACGAGATTTATTTAATAATGAAACATATGCATTAAGTCTACAATTTTGCATATAAAATATATCTTTCAAACCAATGGCCAAAAACCTAGAACCGAACCCCCCGCTTCCTTTCAAAATGAAGAGATCTATTCTACATTCAAAATCATAGTATTTATAGAAAATACATCATTCCATATTTTAGGAAACTAATCTTATCTATAAAATCAGTTTATGATTTAATGCAAGAAATATGGAAATAATCACTCCTCTGCCTCTAGAAACATGGATCTACAACCAACTCATGATCCCTTAATAGGTGGATCTAAAATCAATTCACCCATCCTTTATATGTTTTCTCAAATGATCAAGGAGGAGGATAGATTTGATCCCCAAGTCGAATATATGAGGTGGATGCTCCGTTGACTGGGCATTTTCTAGGAAATAGAACTCTAAGAAATCTAGAAAAATCCATCTCAAAGATCCACCCATCTCTTAAACGGTTCTGTATTTCTGGAAATTTCTTAAATGGCACCTGATTGGGCCTATTCTAAGAAAAACCCATGTCATGGATTTTTGAAATTCGACCCCATTTGCTCATAAAATGCACTAGAATATTACCTCTAAAATAATCATGTACATGAAATTTCTGCATTTTTTACCAAATGTTGACCAAGATTTTTGCTTGATGATTGAGCATTGGGTTGTCCAAGTAGGAGAATAACCATATTTATATGATTCCAAATAAAACCTATATTCCCTTTTTCCAAGCTGGACACCCGAAATATGCAAATAGATGAACCAATTTCATTACTGGAACTTCCAGTAGAGAATTCATTTTTTTTTGTATGGGAGGTGCTACCAGAAGTTGAAAACTTCTTACGAAACTTGGTGAAAGATCAAAAAAATTGGCAGGTTATATTTAAGTACTAACACATCCCAAATGGTAATGGTCCCAAAAATAAATGAAAAGAACCATTCATGAGCATTCCCATGCAAAGTTTGTGCAAATAATCGATGTGTAATATTATCTTTAGAGATATTGAAAACATCACATGTTATTTTGAATTTAAACAAATGGTGCTTTGCATCCTCTAAAGTACTCCCAAAGAATGTGGGAATTTTTTTAATATAAATGTTTGTCATTTGATAATCTACTTCTTGTATATTTAAATGGATTCTATGTATTCATTTCCTTCTTTGGGTACCTCTCCTTTTTGTTGCGTCTTGAAATGCTAATGATGGGGTTGGTGGAGAAGGTAAAGGAGCATCATGACATGAACAAAACTCTTTGGTGGAGTTGCCATGAGGATTTTCTTGAGATTTTGGAATCTTTCCAATGGAGTTACTAGGGAGTTCAATATCTCGAATATTCAATGGTTCTTGGCTCTTCAAAGATTATGATATATAATTTGTGCCCAAAGATCTAGGAGCATTATGTTTGAGTTCATTCAAATATCTTTGAATAATATTTTTATAAACATCATGCATCTAGAACAAGTAGCAGTCTTCTTGAATATAATTTTCGAAACTTTGAACCATGGAGACTCTGGTTCCTCAATCAGATCTAAAGCAAAGCCCCTTGAAAATAAATCGTCCCTAGTACGGTCACCAAAAATGTTGATGTTAAAATTGTTCAAAATCTCAACAACAACTCATGAGGATAAATCCCCCTACATTTTTAAAGAGGTGGTACTCTTCTATGCTTTTCTAAAATATGTAGTTGATGTTCTTGGACTAGAATTTCAAATGGGAGAATGATAAACAACAAACCACAAACCTTTTATTTCTTTATTTTTTATATAAAATGGTCCTTGATAACTAGATTTATCCTTGAGTGCAACATTTTCTTGGAAATGGATGACGTAGATTCTTAACAGTAAAATGATAAAGAAAGGCATCAATATAAAAATAAATGTATGCTCAACTTCATTATAAAATCCCTCTAAAACAAATGTAAGCAAAATATACAACAATATTTTCTCACAAGAAAAAGAGTGAAATGGTGTTGATCACTTCAGAGAACTTTAGGTGAGTATTGCATTTAAAACTGAAAAAGAATATGATGAGCACACTTGTTGTGGATGGGAAATCCCTCCTACGGACTAGCACTAAGGGTTTTATCATGCATGCAGAAATGACCTAAATCTTCCTACTTTCGACCATCATCCCATGCCTAAAACCCATTATTCATATGCAAATACAAGGTTAAAAAGATCAAGTTGACATACCTTATTTTTCATGTTTGATGTCGATCCTTTTTCATGCTTGGTCGCTCTTCGAGTGCAACTCTCCTCCCAATGCTGACCTGCATTCACAAAAGACAAACGAAGAACTCCACATGCATTTGATCTATGAACTAATGGGTTAGATATTTAATCAACATATAATCAATTTTCAAACAATAGAAACCTCATATGGCGGGACGGGAAAAGTACTTCTTTTATTAATCTCACAAGAATACCTTACAGTAGTGAGATTGACCACTGCTCCTTGAATCTGGTCCTGGGCTCCTCTTCAACTGTGCTCCAACTGCTTATGTATATGCTTCTCTTCACACAATAGTTTCAAAAGGTTGAGGCCAAGGGAATGTTAATTCGAGTAGAGTTTCTTTACTATGATTTTCCTCCTTTCAAATGGGACCCCTACCCCTTATTTTATAGGCTAGAAGGAGCTAGGTATTTGGTCGAGTGACTGGCCATGCATGGTTGAAAGTTTTAGTTAACTTACCAAAAACTGTGTTCTGTCAGCAACTTTCCATTTTTCGTGCTTTTGTAGGTACACGCGGGCTGTAGTGGGTCAGCTAGAGTGTACATGCTGGTTGTAGTGGAGCAGGGTACATGGGCCTTTAAAAAGGGTGTTTCTAAGAAGAGTTGTTCAGTATTAGTTTGGAAAACAAGGAATATGAGATGGCCTGATGCCAGGTAAGAATGACTGGTGAAAATTAGGGTTATAACAGATGCCCCCTAATGTGTGAGGTCAGAAGAGCATCTGATGGCCGAAATACATTATCAATCTTTATCAACGTACCAAACCAGTGAGCCCAGGGACCAGAATTCTGGAGGTACCATCCGCAAAATAACAATTGTCTCACCGAGTCAGGCATACCCATTCTCGGGATGAAATAAAATCATGGTTGTTAATCAAATACATTGCATATCCATGTCATATAACTATATAAACTGTAGTCGCAAGAAATATAAAACAGATCTACATCTTGAAATCAAAAAGATATACATGTATAGTATCCATCTTATAGAATCTAATAAGGCCTGATGGTTGGAGATGAGGTCTTCAGAGCTCGAGAAACAACTTCAAAATATTCAAAAATTGGGTAGGAGTGTAATATGAGTGTACGACTTCACTACCCAGAGGTCTTCGACGGCTCGTCAAGCATGGACTAGAGGATCTTGATGATTAGACTGAAGGCTTCATTGATTTCGAACAAAGAATTGATTGGACTTTCAGAATGGTCGGGCATGAGGGAAAGAGACAAATTGTAGAGGGGACGACTCGAGCTTGGTGAAAAATTCCCTTGGACAATAGCATGACAAATGATGAGACTCAGGAAGCATGGTATTGACATAAGTTCACGATGTAGCAGGTACCGCGAACTCTCCATATGTTTGGAAGAATAACCAAACATAGGAGGACACACCTCTATGTAGCGAGAACAGCTTCCTAAGGTCATATTAAATCCCAGATCTTGAAGAACAAACGGAAGGATGTGCTTTGTCCAAGGGAGACTCATTGTGTTGCCAATAAAAATAAAATACTTTTCCCTTCCTCTTTTTGGGGTATATTTGTTTTTTTTTTTTTTGTCTTTTTCAATCATTTTTGAAAAAGAATAAAAGAATGCTATGTTACAAAGGAGGAACGAGTGTCGCAAACATACTAGTTCTAGGCACAAGGACAAGACTGATGTTCAAAGCAAGGACACTCGAAAAAATCCCTCCCATGGCCAAAGGTGTCAAGACGCAAAGGCAAAGTGTTATAGGGCTTGCGTATAAGGCATGCTTTAGATGGTTCAGTTGAGAGCGACATGGAGCCGGCATTGGGCCAAAGACGCGGGTATGCAAACACGATTAATAATACACACAATGGTAACGTCCTTTGATGTAATTTTAACGAGCCCAGACAAGGTAAGCTCGGTAGTTTTTCATATTTAGAGTCTGAAAAAATGTAAAAGGGGACTCCACTGGGGTACCTTTTTCGAAGATAGTCTAGTTGGTTCGAAAAAAGGGGTAAACTAGTACCGACCGGATGCCTATTCAAAACCATTTTAACGAGTGTGATAAAGACAAGATCACTCGACAATTTTTTCATTTTTAAGGAGTCTGAAAAAAGCTTAACTATGGACTCCATCAGGAATGTTCTTCTGGACCATTTTAACGAGTGTGAAAGAATAAAGTCACTCGACGATCTTTTCAATTTTAGGGAGTCTGAAAAGAGATTAACTATGGACTCCGTGGGGGTTCCTTTTTCATAAATTTAGACCCTCAGGCATGAAAAAGGGTTAAAATTATACCTGAGAATACTCTTCTAGAGAACTGAGGCTCCTAGTGTATACCTTTGTTCGTACAGTTGACCATCCGGACTAAAAAAGGGGTAAACTACCATCGGACAAACGTGACCTCGAATTTCAGTTTAGCGAGAGTGAAGGTCAACAAGATCACTCGGCAATATTTTCACGTTTATAGGGTCTAAAAAGAGCTTAAAAGAAGACACGTTAAGTTTTGGGAGTCCCGAGGGTGAGGTCAAGAGTGATAAGGAATCATGCAAATGAGGCTCAAACTCGTAATCAGGAAAAACTAGTAAGGACTCCTAGGCCTATAGTCGTCAGTGACAACATGGACACCAAAATGCAACTAGGATCTACCTAGGGCATCCATGTTACAGTAGGCTCTACCACTAAATTACGACACTCCTAAAGCAGCAATAATGGTTTCATGTCGCAACTCGGTGGGATCGATCCTATGGAAAAGTAGAAAAGACAACAAGATGCAGAAAGTGGAGGTGGAATCCTATCTTAAATGCAACGAGTTGGAAAAAATGGCTTTTTACCAAAGGACCTTCAAAATGACCCAAAACTCCAAAAAGTTTCCCAATACCCAAAGAACACTTCTCGTGAAAATCCAAAGAAAATTCCTGAACCATACTAAATGATTTTCAGTTTAGAAAAAAAAAAGGGTCCAAAAATTGACAAAAAGAAGCCAAAAATTCTATAAATAGAAGTTGGCATCTCATTATCACCATTGCTAATTGAGAAATTGACTAAAAACCAAAACTACCCTTTTGTGAAAAGAGTTGATTATGGGAGCCTCAGTGAACGAAATGAGTATCTGCTTGGACCAAATAAGTACTCAGTACTCCCTCTTTCAATTTAATTCTTTCTTTATGCATTTAAGTTCATTTTTGGGGGGGGCGTCGACCTTAAAAGGTCGGCCCTACGTCCACACTAGTTGTCTTATGACATCCCAAGTGTACACACGGGCTTCCTTATGACAAACCGAGTGTACATGCTACTGTGAGCACTACAGCCCGCATGGACCTTCCATTTAGTGTAAAAAATAAAATAAAAAACAAGATTTAACCCTCCTGAACTTTGTCTATTTGCAGGATGTATGTTCACTGGAGGGAAGAGAGCATGAGAATATTGATGTGTTGGTCAATGAGGACCCTGATGCTCTTGCTGCATTGTTCAGTGTGGTTTGTTAAAGTTTTTCCATTGTCCTTTCATGTGAGCACAACCTAGGCAATTGAATGCCTTGGTGGATTATTGGCATCCCGACGCAGAGGCCTTTATGCTAGAGGGACAGTCATTGGCTCCAACGACAGAGGATATATAATTTATAACTAGTCTCTCAAGGAGAGGGGAACCAGTCAATTTTCATACCTTTCCCTTCGGGCCTCACAACATATCAAAGTTGATTGGACTCCATTGTGAAGCCGACACTGACAGAATGAGCTCGCAAGTGCCGATAAGCAAGATCTCAAAATTATCACTAAAAGTGATAGTGTTTCTCATTGGGCGGGTTATTGGGTCTGCATCTTTGCATCAGGCTTCCCATGCGCACATGAATTGTGCAGTTCATTGCTTAAATGCACAAATATTTGACTGGATCAGCACCTTGTTGGATTGTATGAAGAGGCAATTAACAGAGTGTCAAATGCAGAATCAAAGGAACTTCAGGTTTGGGACAATTCTTTGTGATTTATTCTTTGAGAGAGTGCCCAGTTTCAGTCCTAGAGAGACTATACGAGGGCACGAGGCCTTTCACTATGCACTATGCAAATGGGCGGCGATGTTGTTGCGACAGGGGGGAGGGAAAACCATTGAGGCCTTCGATGACAAGTTCTTTGATTGGTGGGCGCGACAGATTCTGTTCATAGAGGACTACCCCTATGCCAGGATTGACTTCTCTAGAGATCCTAAGATATCGGTACCTCCCGGAGAGCAGCGAGGAGAGATGGGTAAGTTTTCTTTGGTTTTTTTTTTGTTAAATATATGTAATTTTATGTTGTTTTTTATATATATCATTTTTTTTTATATACACCAGAGTATCTGATAGATCTGTGTCTGTTATGTGTAGATGTGGGGCGAGTGTGACTAGTGGAATATGTGAAGAACATGTGACGTCCTTGGCTAGAGGCCACCCCAACTGCAGTTGGTGGACCAGCAGCAGCAAGAGGACCTCCAATCGGTGAGGCTAAGAGAGTTTTGAGACAAGTAGAGTGAAACTTTACCTCGAGGATCTGTTGTCATCTATGCAGCATCATGTAGTGGGGGCACCACGAATGTGGGTCCAACTTTTTCAACGTTTGGAAAACATCGTTGACCATTACAACAAGGCCAATAGGCCCCATCCTTAGTTAGGCTGGACTTTTCACGTGTCGAGGTGATCCGAAATCGGATTCAGAAGGTTGTCAGGGCATGAAAAATGCTCAAAAA
>SNQJ01S0046744.1:0-23559 GCA_010110895.2 Picea sitchensis | reverse complement strand
ACGACGTAAAGGCTCAAGTCCACAACGGAAGAAGGAGAAGGTTAAGCAGGTATGGATGCCGAAAACTCGTTGTACATTTTGCAGCAAGAGTGGACATCAAAAGGCTAGTTGTTGGAAGCTTAATCCAGAGCTTTGTCCAAGGAAGGACAAAAGGAATTTGCATGAACCCACGTAGGAGGACGGATTACCAGCGAAGCAAGAAGAACACCGTGAACGAAAGAAAGCAGTCACTTGGTTCTGCCAGAAGTGGATGTCTCAACTTCATTGTGTTTTGCTTCCCCTGATGTAATCAGCTTTCAGAGACAAAGAGCAAGCCGGGTGCCCTATCCCGAGCTTGTCGAGTGGTCAGTAACCTTTTGGGGACCAAAAGGTCTTATTGTTGGGAGGTGTGATCCGAAATCGGATTCAGAAAGCTGTTAGGGCATGAAAAATGCTCAAAAATGAAAGTTCTCAGAATCTGATGAAACCAACACCATTGCGTCTGGCTCGTCTTCCTGATTCCGGTGGTATAATTTTTATGTCAAACGGAGTCCGTATGAAGAAGATATCGCATTCTGTCCGCCAAGCCAAACAGGCAAAATTTTGGATGCTGACTATACCTGTCCGTACAGTCCGTATAGGACACGTGTCAGTCCGTACATGAAACATGGCAGGTCCGTACGCTAACACGTGGCAGATTCTGTACAGATGATGTGGCGGCTCCAGAGCGTGACACGTGTCAGGCAGATTTGGCACTTTTGGCACACGGTTGGGCCAATCCGAAGGTGACACGTGTCACCACTGGAAGGGTGACACGTGGCACAGATGACGTCAGCGGATGACGTGGATTGAGTGATGTGGCAGCTGACAGAGAATACGACAGGATGATGTGTCATGATGACAGAGCGTACGAATTCTGACGTGGCAAGGATGACGTGGCGTACGGAAGCGACACGTGTCGGTTTGTGGTTGGTTGGCATGGACGAATCATCGGTTGACACGTGGCAATTATGTGGTCGAATGATTGGGTGCCACGTGGCCCAATCAGCGGCTGCCACGTGGCACCCAGATATTGATTCTTTGGTTTTGGTTAGTTATTCAAAACTTATGTCATCCACCGGATTCGAACCAGGGATCCCCCCCCGAAGCAACGCTTTAATCAAGGTTTCGTGACCACCGCGCCCCCGTGCATTTCTTGTTATGTAAACGGGTAATTTATGTTTTATGGTGGTGGAAGTTTTGAATGGCGGAAATAAAGGTCTGGGGCTTAGCCCTAGCCCTTGGCGCCACACGACTGCAACATATGCCCTGTTCTTTAAACAATAGTGCGGAGGTTATGGGTTGAAGTCCCGGGTTCCATGGAGTTGCAACGTGACCGGGGCGCGGGGTTATTGCTATATGCGCGAGCAGTAAACTTTTAACCAACGGTTATGTTAACATAACCGTTAACATATGGTTTATAATAATTTTTCCACAGTTATATAACGGCTATGGTAAGCCCGCGGTCCTATCCGGTTGGCAATGTGACCAGTGTTAAAGCACGCAAAAAGGGTTAAGGCCAGCGCTAGCCCAAAGGGCTAAGCGCTTGGCCATATTAATGCCAATGTGATCGTTTGGGGGTGCGCGCGCTCAGGCAAAGAGGGGATTATGCCCGTTATAAAACTATATTATAGTTTTCAAAGTGGTTTTTTAACCAAATTTATGATTTTTAATGTAATTAAACCCATTTTTAATGTAATTGGGGATTATTGGGCTTTTTTAGAGCCTAATTTTTGGGAGGAAGTTGGGGATGAGCAACCAACTTTCCCACTATTTAACCAAGGCCATTTTGAGGCCAAGGGGGAGCTTTTGAACAGATTTTTGACGGTTTTGGAGAGCAAAGATGCTGAGGCAAGGCCAAGTCAAAGCCAGTTTGAGGCAGGGAAGTTGTTGAGGTAGAGATGTTGTCGGACGATTTCTGAGAGCTCGGGACATCCGTTTCAGGTGCCGTAAGTTGTGAAAGATTCTAGAGATCTGGGCGAACATGACCAGATCAGTCTGGAATCCATTCGGCATTGTAAATATGTACTAATAAGCTTTCGAACAGAAATAAAGAAGCCTCCCTCACAGAGAAAAGGCTCGGAGACGTAGGCAAAGTTGTGTCGAACTCCGTTATCAAACTTGTGCATTATGGTTTGTTGTTTTTCATAGCTTTTCAGATCTGCAAATATGTTAATGGCTGTGTAATTCATTTTCTTTTCATCGTTCTTTCGTTAAGTTTCCCAATGGTTAATAAATGCATGCAAATAAAAACTCAACCATAAGTCATTTCGAAAAATCCTGACAGATCACGAGGGAACTATTTGTATATTTTTTAGGGCATAAGCCCCATGACTCATTCCTGGACGTATTTTGGAGGCGCTTGCACTCACGCATGTACTCAGATATTTTTGATATTATATATGGATTTTTATGTCTTTTTTATGTCTTATGGATTATATTTTCTTTAAAAATGTATTTACATGTGCATGTGTGTGTCTTTCTTATATGTGTGCAAGATGCCAATCTAAAATTTGATTAGCTAGAGTATCTGTAACTTGATTTAATCTCCTAGGAACATGAAAATATGTAATATAATCAAAGATTCGTTCCAAGAGATGTACCCTAAGGAACCGTCGGTGTAAAGTAGGATCATGAACACGGTAGACTCTATTTAACTAAGACACAACCGGTTGAGCGTCTAAATAGACCCGAAGGTGAGAGATACCAAGTGACAAAGAGTCACAAATAAACTCAATAACTATGTTGTATTCATCGACATTGTTTGTGGTGTCACCTAAACATATACCTCTTGAAGATAGCAACTGGCCCTGAGGTGTAAAAATTACCCAAGCTGTGGAGGCAAGCCTCTGAGTGTGTCGGCTAGCACCACTTGCGAATCCAACAAACACATCTGATTCACTTGACATCTACCACAGTGACAAAAGATAACATCAAAAATGACACGTCCATAAAACCAAAAGAAACCAAAAAGTAATAGTACAAAGACTATACATATGTTACAAAAAGTTACCCAAGGTGACCTACCTATGAGTAATACTTCTTGAGGCAGAGCCCATTTCTAGGCTCTACCAAAGCATTTCCCTGAAAGTCTACCAGACGATAAGCGCCCCTTTTTAGAACCTCTTTTACGTTGAAAGGTCTGAACCACATGGGTTTGAACTTGCCTTCCCCCAAGGGGTCCTTATCTTGGTCATAGACCAGGACAAGGTCGCCTTCCGAGAAAATCTGAGGACAAACAGATCGATCATACTGACACTTGACCTTTTTTTTGTGAGCTTCGTTAGCTAAGGCCACATCACGACACTTCTCATTGAGTTGCTCGAGATATAATAAATGATCTTCAAGCGGTGACGTGTCTGGCAATAACTTTGCTACCAACTTTAAAGATGGGATCTGGCATTCTATGGGCAAGACTACTTCCAGCCCATAAACGAGTTGAAAAGGTGAGAAATTGGTTGTTTTCTTAACAGACGTTTGGTAGGCCCATAATGTCGAGTATAACATCAATGCCAATTTGACTTGGCTGAATTGATCGTTCATTGTAGGATGGTCTTAAGAGATTTATTGACAGCTTCCACCTGACCATTCGCTTGAGGGTAGTAGGGTGATGAATTTTCTTGCCTCAACCCAAGCTTTGATGTTAACTTGGTCATCATTGTGTTCTGAATGTGACTGCCATGGTCAGTGAAAATCTCTCTCGGGACATCGAACTGTGCTATAAAATGGTTAAACAAAAAGAGGGCAGCAGTCTCGCCATCATCTTTGAACGTTGACATAGCTTTGACCCACTTGGTGAAGTAGTAAACTGCTATGATGATATAACGGTGCCCACTTGTTGAAGGAGGGTTGCAGGTAGTGTAATCAATCCCCCACTTGGTGAAGGGGAAACGGTGATGATGGGAAACATGGGAGAGGGATGTGCCCTCATCTTCCGTGAGAATATTTGACATGGGTGGCACTTCTTGACTAATGCGATACAATATTTGATTAGTATCGGCCAGAAGTAATCGGCTTGTAAAATATTTTGGGTTGTTGACAACCCAGACAAATGACCGCCACATGGTCCAGTATGGAAATCGTTAAGCATGATTTCCACTTCTTCATGAGTGAGGCACTGACGAAGGATGCAATCTGCACCTCGACGATACAAAGTATCTTCGAGTATGAGATAGTTCTTGGCGTGATGGCATATACGGCGATGCTCATCATGAGAAGAAAAGGTGGGGCACTTCAAAGTCTATAGATAGACAAGTATATCTCCATACCCGGGGTCTGAATATGTTATCAAAAACATGTCTCCTTGAATAGGAGACTCTTCAGGCATAACATCACCTGACTCGACCGAAAGTTCTGAGATGAGTTCCGCAAAGACTAGTGACTTTTGGGATTTCGCCGAAACGAAATCTAAGTCAAAATCCTGGGGGACAACTATCCATCTACTGATATTTCCACCGATTACCCATCGTGTTAACACATATTGAAATGGATTCACAACGGTAATGATGGTGGTCTTGCGAAACAAAATATAATGACGGAACCGTTGGACAGCATGAATTGTTGCCAATGCAAGTTTTTCGATGTGACAATAATTGAGTTTTGATCCAACCAGGCCTCGACTCAGGTAATAAATCACATATTCTGAGAGAAAATCATCCTTCTGAACTAAGACCATGCCAATGGTCGACTCTGTGGCATCCAAGTACAATAAGAAATCTTTTTTATAATTGGGTTGTCGAAGCAGAGGGGCTGTCGTGAGGGCACATTTCAACGCTTCGAAGGAGAATTGAGTGGCTTTGTCCCAATGAAAAGGAACGTCTTTCTTTAGTAAACACATAAATCCCTTTGTGATATCGACATATTTTGCGATGAAACGCCGCAAAAAGTTCACTTTTCCCTATAAACTCTGAAGTTGAAGGATTGTACGTGGGGGGCGAAACTGAACTATTACCTCAACCTTGAGAGGATCGACCATGATCCCTGTTGTTGAAACTATGAAACCTAGCAGACGGCCTGACGTCACGCAAAAACTGCATTTGTTGGGATTCAAACAAATCCAAAAGTAGAGACATCGCTCAAAGATAATTCAGAGGTGTGTGCGATGATCAATTCTTTTACGATATCGTGATGCTAAATCATCTAGGTAGCCCTCGATGATATGTTTGAGATCATGGAAATAAAAAGACATGGCCTATTGAAAGGTAGCTCCAACATTTTTCAGACCAAAAGGCATCTTACAATACGTGAATGTACCCCATGGACAAATGAATGTTGTTTTGTGTTGGTCTTCGGGTTTGATTTGTATCTGATTATATCCCGAAAAACCATCCATGAAAGAAAAGGCCTCACAACCTGCGTATTCATCAACTATCTGGTCAATAAATGGTGTGGGGAAATTACCTTTTGGACAGGCTTTGTTCAAATCATGGAAGTCTGTACATACATGAATCGTACCCTATTTTTTGTCAACCGGCACGGGGTTTGACACCCATTGGATCAAATGGACGAGGTAGATAAAACCTTCCTTGAGTAGTTTCTCTACTTCAACCTTAATAGTTGTTTCTTTCTTAGGATTAACCGGATGAAGCTTCTGCCGAACTGGCTTAGCGTCAGGAGAAGTCACGATTTCGAGTTCAAAATTTTTTGGATCAATACCTGGCATTTCCTCGTAAGACAAAGAAAAAATGTCGCGGAATTCCTTAAATAAATCTGTGTACATTCGAATCTCTTCGAGGGAGCAGTTAGCTCCAACAAAAACATTCTCCACGATGCCAGGGGTTCTGGAGATGTTAATAGGTATAGTTTTGGCAATGGTTTCCATATTACCCTCGACATAAACAACATGCATAGCCAAAGGATTGATAGGACAAGACCTACCTCCATTCATAGTCAAAGTGAATTCCCCTGCTTCAATTATGCTTAACTCTGTGAGGAAGTAAGATCTGTGATGGAGATCATCCCAGGGTTTGTCTGGACTAGTCATTGCTTCAATGATTGCTTCGCCTGAGGGAAAGACTAAGTCTAAAGAATCTGTATCATCGAGGGAACCTTGAGCCCAAATATGCTCTAGAATCAGATCTAAATCTTGTGTGGGAGTCGGATCGGGGTCGGCGAAAGCTTGTTGGAATAAAGAGTACACCACTTCTTTCGTGGACAAGGGCATGGACATACCATGGTGCCCTATCCCTTCCATCGTGGCCAATGGGGAAGGAAGAATCCATGGATCGTTGAAGCAAGTGGTGTGAAACGATGAAACTTGGAAAATCTCAACCTTATGGTGGTCAGATATGAACTTAACATTGCCTTGAGGAGGCGGGTAATAGAAAGTACCCATCAAAGGTGGGCACAAACCAACCCCTATGTTGACGACGTCGGGTTGAGGATTATCAATCATTGGGACCACAGATTCCCCCAATGAAGGGTCAGGACTGGAGAAATACAACTGATCAATGGTCACGATCCGTCCCTCATGTGGAAACAATAAGACCCAAAAAACTGTAGCGACTACTTCTTGCATAGCATAGCTCCAACTCCTCCCTAACAAGAGATTGTAGTCGAGAGATGCGTCGACCACTTCAACCTCGACACACACGGTTTTCCCTCCTAACTGCATGGGAAAAGAGGGGATAATGCCATGTGGTTGGAACAAATAACCATCAAAAGAGGTAAGAAGAGTAGGTGATGGAGAAAAAGTGGGATGGCCAATGGCCTTCCAACAAGCCAAAGACATTACACATGTTGAGGCACCCTCATCAACCACTATGCGAAAAATGTTCCAAGTTAAATTTTTCATGGTGTAAGCCACTACTACCTGGAATGCTACATGGTAAGGGAGACAAGGTTTTAAGTCGGTTGTATCAAGCATTATCGTACCCAGATTACAAGTCTCGGCGGATCCTAAAGTGGCTAACAACACCTTTCTCTGGGAAGGGCATCTTTGGAGGACTTCCAAAACAGACATTGCACAAGGGTTTTGAGACAAATCCTCCACCACAGAGTAGTTATGGGCGGCCCTTGCGTTTAGGTTGTGAGAAGATTTCTTAAACACACCTTTTTGGATGTGTGTCATGGTTTCACCTAATGTCTTCTCGATTTGGAGAGGAAGAGATGGGGTTTCAGCTTCTTTACCTTTCTCAGAGGTGCTTGGCTTGTTGTAATCATGTGCTCTAGTCGATATATAGGCATCACCTTTCATCATATACACATTCACAGATGCAGGATTGTTTGAAGATGGAGGGGGTCCTTGACTGCCCCCTTTCGTGCTTGTAGAGGCTTGAGTTAAATTTTGGCCTTGTTGAAATGGGTTTGTTAACACAGTAGGTTGTTTCTATGACAATAAATTTTGGGCCTCTGCAAGCCGAGGGCATTGGTGAGTCAGTTGGTCTTCCATGCACAGATTACACAGATACTTTGACATCCTTTTTTTGGTGTTACCCCAGCCAACATTATTAGTGGGTTTCTTATCCCCTTTACCCTTCTTACGTTGTTTCTTCTTTCCATTAGGCTGTTGGGTGGCCTTCGTTTTTGTCGATTGCACACTGTGTACATCCGACGTTTGGGTAGGGGGAGCAGTCGGAACAGTAGTCTAGTTGGCTGCTATATGTTGTATAGAAAATTGTTGCAATTGTTTCGTCAGTTGTTCAGTGGGATTTATTTGTGTTGAACCAACAATACCGTCGGCATGTGGTCCAGCTCTCTGTCTGGTTTTATCAAGTATTGATCGTGGCACATCCGGAAATATTTCATACAGTAGACTAGACTGAGAATAAATTAGCTCAAGTTGTTGAGCTCACATGATTGCATCTTCTTCAGAAAACAATCCCAACATTGTGACTTCTTTGGATAACTGTGGGACCAAAGACTTAAGGAACCACTCAAGTAGGAATGCTGGTGGGACTGGCACCTTAATCAAACTCTTTTGGCGTCTCCATTCTCATATGTGATTAGAGATATGGTCCGCTTTTGTCTGTTCGAAATTGGCCAGCAATTATGCGCCAGCGTCGTATCTCACAGGTAATTGGAAATGGTTTAGGAAATCCATTGCCAATTCGTCGAAGGAAGAGTATCTTGAGCAGTCGAGCTCAATGTACCATTTCGCAGCACTCCCAATGAGAGTACATTGAAACAATCACAACTATACAAAGTCATCTTTCAACGAATTAGATGAGCACCAAAGGTGAAAAGTAGTCACATGATCCCCTGGATCTTCGTTAGGCTTAGATTTGAACTTTGGTATGTCTGAAGGCAACTTCGTCAGCATAGGGGGCCAATGTGAATCATGATAGATAGGGTTGTTCAACAACCTTGTTAAGTCTAGCAAATGCAAGCTTGTCAGGAAAGGTAGCTTGGGTTGTTGGTGATAACCATGGAAAAAGGGGCCTGGAGTTTGACTGGCACCAGGTTGCCAGGAAAAGTTGGGTTGTTGACCTGGGTTCTAGTAAAAACCATGGCCATGACCAGCGTACGGATTCTCCATTTGAGGAGACATCATCGGTTGATTCCTGAAATAGGACGTAGATGGTTGGGCGTGCATTACATTCGAAGGACTTTGGGAAGGGTTGCCCCATTTCGATCCCATGGGCATAGGTACTGCACCTTGCCTAGGGTTTCGTTGGTTGTGAAAAGAGTTGCCCCCGATCGGCATTCCTAACGAGGGAACTAATCCCTGCCAAGAATTCCAAGGTCTTGATGTGGAAGAAGTTCCTAGGTTTACCCCCTGTGCAGGAATAGTACCCTGCATAGGATTAGGTTGTCTGTAACCGGGGTTTCCCCTAATCGGGAAAACAGCTGACAATAAAGTGTTGTTACCAAGCGCACCGAACAAAGAAAATGGTGTCGAACCTACCGGCATATTATGAGAAGGTGGTACTTGACTCCCTACTCCAAATGAACTATGGTGTGTGTTCAGCCCGGTGGAATGTTGGTGGGCACCGCCAAGTGAAGGGGACGAAGGAGGTATATGACCTCCTCCATAAGGGAAAGCATTAAAGGAAGTTGAAGTGGCCCCCATGGGTCCTTGCAGAGGAGCATTAGAGATCCCTACCCCCAGACCTAAAGCCTGTAAAGTAGAGTATGAAAGTATAGGACCTGTACCTGAGCTAGGCATCCTGTATGAGAATGGAGGGCTTGTCGTACTCTGTGTGAAAGGAGCAGTGGCCATCGCCAAAGACAAGATCGGACCACTGCTCGAGGTAGAGACAGTCGAAACCATGGTGTCTCAGACTGGCAAAAGTGGGTTAGGAGGTGGAACACCCCCTGTGGTGATAGTCGCAGTGGGAATAGGATAATTCCTGGAAGAAGTGGCGGCGTTTGTTTCCATTGCAGCGTGTGACACTGTCTAGCACTCGTAAGGATAAATATGTACGATGATGGGCACCGAAATATCAGTGGTTGGAGTTTTCGATGGACCAAGAGCTTCCGCTCCAAGGTCTAAAATGATTGGTTCCTCTAGATGTTGGTCAGGCACAGTTTCCTCTGACCCGATTGCTTCAAAAGACCCTTGTTGGTCTAGCTTTCTCCTTAACAGTGGAGGGGGTGGCTCCAGTGTAACCGGTGGCATGAAAAGAAACCTCAGTGACTAGCAAATCTTGTGATCCTCCATTGTGTAAGAAGATCAGAGACACACTAGGGATTTCTATTCGTTCAAAAACAACACACACTAGAAAAATTCCCTACAATATAAAACAAGCACTTACTAAACTAGTTGGAAGAACAGTTACAACAACCAACACTAGATAAACTTACCCGTGCAATTGAAACTCGAATACGGAAGCACCCTCTGGGTATACTCTGCAAAGTGTGGCCCGATGTCTGTCCTAGGTACCGCGGTCTACCCCGATAGTCACCTCTGTAAGTCCCTAAAATAATGGCAACTAGGTTGCCAGCGTGTGAACAGTCACCAGGAAGGTACAGTCGACAGTCAAGTGGACCGCAATGAGGAGGGTATCAAGCTTGAAACCTGTCAAGGGTATCAAAATAGTGTGGTCTGGAAGACAACTGAGGACCTCGAATGGATTCAAGACCCACGAAGCTTTGTGGAAAATGCAATCGATGGAATCCCAAAACAAGCCCTCTATATGCATTCCCCACTACGCTTGGTTTGGATTTGGAGGGGTTATCTCCGCTACCTTTCCGCACATGACCTTGTATTTATCCCCTATGTTATAGGGGGGTCCCGGATAACTTTAATGATACTGGACTTTTAACACTCCCTAGCACAGACTATTATGTATGTTTTGCAGCCTTGAAGAGTTTCCTCTCCAACCTAAATCAAGGCTCTAGCCTAGACTAGTTGATGGACCCTACAAACATAAAGTCTAGTTGATTTTAATTAATCATTATTTTTTATGGTTTGTCTTAAGTCAAAGGCTATGAAATTGAAACTAGTGATGTTTTAAAAGACGAAAGAAAAGATACACAGAAAGCTGGAAACAAAATAACTTCTTATTGACAAAAAATTTAATCAACTTTTCAAACTAAATTTTTTTCTAAGATCTTTGAACAGTAAACTCGAAATAGGATTTCGCTCGACTACAAGCTACTTATTTTCCTAAGTAAACAACCAAGAACTTATGAAAGAAAAATGTTTCCTAGTTATTAATGCCAACCAACAACTACTTAACCAAACCAAGAAATAGAAGAGAGTTTTTTATTTTATTTAATGCTCGCAAAGCAAAAAGGAAAAATGATGAAAAGTAAAGACCAAGAAAACTTTTGGCCTAAGCACAGATCGCAAAGAGTTACCGACAATAACACATAAATTGATTAAAGAATACTCTCACACTTGTCTAAAAACCCTATGAAAGAAAAATTTTGAGGAAAATTTTTTAATGAAAAAGAAAGCTATTGTTGTAATCAAACCTAAGTTGTCGACTGCTATGAAAAAGACCATGATTAAATCAAGGCAATCCCTGAGAGGTATAACTCTTGATAAGGAAGAGGATGACTACCTCTCCTTAAACAAAAAATTTCTCAGCAGGCACGCTGCTGACAGTTCAACAGCCAACGTGTGCACGCGATTTGTGCAAGGTCAGAGTGCGTGTACATGCATGTAGGCCTTATACAGTCCACGTGTACCTCTACAATTCTTCAAAAATGAAAAAACAAGTAATCAAACACTGGCAGAGACTACTAGTATTGAGAACCAGAGTCCCTTGAAGACTCATAAACTTACTTTGACAGAAAATAAAAACAATTCAAGGAAAATTTCATAGAACAAGACCAATTTGAGGTGATACCTAAGCTACAAACTGCAAAAACAGAGACCAAAATGAGATCCAAAAAACCACTGAGAAGGATCACTTCTGAAAGGGGAGAGGATGATTGCCTCTCTAAAAAAAAATTATGAACTCAGACACGCGACTGACACTTCATCGGCTAGTGTGTGCACGTGGGTTGTGTGAAGGTAGGGCACGAGTACATACATGCAGTCCTTATACAAGTCGCGTGTACGTCTGTTACTTCTGTAAAATAAAAAGAAGCCAAGTAAAGAAAGAAGGGAATACTGGTATGGAGGACCAGAATCCCTACTAGCTCAGACTCTTACAAAAACTCAGAAAAAAGGTGGTGAAACCAATTTAAAACTACAAAAAAAATATCCCTGGAAAACCTGAGAGATCCCCAGTATGGTCGCCAATTCTGTTGTGGGTGGGAAATCCCTCCTACGAACTAGCACTAAGGGTTTTATCATGCATGCAACTAAATATTCCTACTTTCTACCATCATCCCATGCCTAAACCCCATTATTCATATGCAAATACAAGGTTAAAATGATCAAGTTGACGTACCTTATTTTCCGTGTTTGATGTCGATCTTTTTTCACGCTTGGTCACTCTTCGACTGCAAATATCCTCCCAATGTTGACCTGCATTCACAAAAGACAAACAAATAACTCCACATGCATTTGATCTATGAACTAATGGGTTAGATATTTAATCAACATATAATCAATTTTCAAACAATAGAAACCTCATATGGTGGGACGGGAAAAGTACTTATTTTATTAATCTCACAAGAATACCCTACAATAGTGAGATCGACCACTACTCCTCGAATCTGGTCCTAGGCTCCTCTTCAACTGTGCTCGAACTGCTTATGTATATGCTTCTCTTCACACAATAGTTGCAAAAGGTTGAGGCCAAGGGAATGCTAATTCAGGTAGAGTTTCTTTACTATGATTTTCCTCCTTTCAAATGGGACCCCTACCCCTCATTTTATAGGCTAGAAGGAGCTAGGTATTTGGTTGAGTGATTGGACATGCATGGTCGAAAGGTTTAGTTAACTTACCCAAAACTGTGTGTTCCGTCAGCAACTTTCCATTTTTCGTGCTTTTGTAGGTACACGCGGGTTGTAGTGGGTCAACTAGAGTGTACACGCTGGTTGTAGTGGAGCAGGGCACGTGGGCCTTTAAAAATGGTGTTTCTAAGAAGAGTTGTTCAATATTAGCTTGGAAAAGAAGGAATATGAGATGGCCTAATGCCAGGTAAGCATGTCTGGTGCAAATTAGGGTTATAACAACACTCCAAAAATTGTTAGGATATTTAGACACTTAGGGGTTAGTTAATATCTACTTGTTCTAATGTGTCGTTAGGTAAAAGTGTTTTTCTTGGTGTGTTTCTTTAGTATGCATTAGTATGCATTTGTAATTAGGAAATTCGACGGTCGCGATATTTTCCCGACATAGAGTGATCTGATGGTTCATATTCTCCTCGATACTAATGACCATTGATCCATGGCTTGACACCTAATCGGTCCATGATATCTATTTAAAGAGCATGGAGGGTCACTTTCCGTTGATCGATTGTGATAAAATCTCTTGTAAAATATCTTTGTAATATTTTTCTTTTGCATTAATAAACTGCTCCAAGTGGTCGTGTTGGTTGGGGCCGTGGATGTTTCCTCGTAGGGTTTTACCACGTCAAAACATCGATGTGTTGATATTTGATCTGGTTTTGTGAGTGGTTATTGAAGGTGTTCATCCTCTCTTGGAATACTTGTGTTGTCGAACATGGTATCAGAGCCTGTTTGAAGACCCGATCCTATTGTAGATCGAGATCATGAAGCCGAGTTGCCTCATATTCATTTTATGCCATTTTTCGTACATTTTTTGGCTAAGAGGACTATTTAATTGCATCTAGAGTGCTTGTTCCAATTAGGAACACTTTTCATTTCACTCAAAAAGGTTTTTGTTTTCCCAATATACGGCCATTTCAGTTAGATACGGAGGTATAAAGCCTGAATACGCCATTTTTTAAATTTTTGCAGAGTATTATTTTGATTTTATTTATGTTTTATATTGTTTCTTTCTGGGTTTCTACTCTTTTAGATCTACATATTCTCTTTTCCCCGTGCCCTGTGCAATCTCATCAAATCATAAACAGATAGGAAAATGTTTATTTTTCGGGTAATCTAACTGAGATCTAACCCTTATTGTCATCGAGAAGCGAAAAAAAATTTCTTCTGTGAAAAGAGTCTTTTTTAGCACGATCTCCAAGGCCATCAACAACAACAACAACAAAAATCCTCCTGCTAAACAATTCAATATGTTTTTCTATCCCATTTGGTTAAAAGTTTCCTTATTAAGTAAGAGGTCTTGAGTTCAAGTCTCTATTTTTGTTACTTTTTTTGAAAAAAATCATGCTTTATTCTAAAGTGGTTTTTATTTTATAAAGTAACTTCATTGTAAAAGTGAACCCCACTTATTTTTATAAAGGTGGGTCATTTCATAAATCAACTTACACCATCACGTGGTCTTTTGGTTACTTTTTATGCATTTTTTTAAAAGGGCATAACTTTCACATCCGAAGTCCATTTCCAATGTCGTTTTTTTTAAACCGCCTAATTTTTTGAGATCTTTCCATGAAGATAATCAGTTTAAGTTTTTAAATCCATATTATATACATATTTAATATGTCTCCTTCAAGTAATCTTTTTTTACTAGCACCAACTACTTCCAATGGAAATCCCATATGGATGATTTATTAAGAAGTAAAGGCTTGTATTGGATTACCTTGGGAAAGGAAACAACGCCCACTAATGTTCATAAGAAATTCAAATGGAATAACAGGAATGACGAATCACGTGGATTAATCGGAATGTCCATCTCTCATGATGTAAGGTTCGGCCTTCAATCAATTGATAAACCCAAAGAAGCTTGGGAAAAGATTGAATCTATGTTTGGTAAACACAATATTATTTGAGCACAAAAGTTAGAAAATCAAGTAATGACTTTAAGTCCAAGTGATTTTTCTTTTATTGAAGACTATCCATCTAAGTTTAAAACACTCAGCACTTTATGTGAAGAATGTAAGATAACGATAGAAGAAGATCGTTGCATTTATCTTATTCTTTCTAAGCTAGGTAGTGCATATTTTGTGTTTGTATCTACCTTTTATGCCATGCTAGAGGCTCTAGGGGCAACTTATCAAAAACCCACTCTTGAAAAATTTTGTGATGCTTTGATTAGAGAGAAATATAATCTTGTACAACTTGGAGTGATCAACACTGTAGGTACCTCCAACAAAGCCTTAGTCATCCATCAGAAAGATAAACACAAGAATCCCAAGAAACAACATCATCACCACAACAAAGAGCAATATAAGGGTCCCAAACCCACTCAGAAAAATTCCGCTCCTAGTGGTGACAAAGGAGAAAAATATAAAAATAAGAAGACTGACATACATTGCAACTTTTGTGATAAAGATGGTCATGATGAGTCCAAATGTTTCAAAAAGATGGCGGCTTTAGAAGCAGCGATGAAGAAGCACAACATCAATATTGATTCTACTTCTTCTTTTTCTTCTCATGGACATGCACTTCCTGCTTCTGGTTTCTCCTTGAATACAACTTCTACTTCTTCTTTTGATGTGTGGCTTATTGATTATGGAGAATATTATCAAATGTCTAAGGATAGAGACATAGTTTATTCTCTAATGAATGTAACACCAAGAAAATATTTGTTGGTGATGATAGATCTCTTAGTGTTGAAGGATCTAGAACAATGCAAGTCAAAAATGGTCATTTCAATGATGTATTATGTGTTCCAAGTCTTTCTTGTAACCTTTTATCAGTATATCAAATCACTCATTCAGGTGAAGGTAAAACCGTATAGTTTTCACCTCACCAAGTTGTAATCAAGGATCTAAACGATCATAAGCATGTTCTTGCAACTCCCACAAAGGCTCTTCAAAATATAACAATGAAAAATGCTTGGAATAAAATTAAACCAGATGTAAGTCACTTATGTGTATTTGGCAGTATAGCATGGGCTCACATTCCTTATGAGAAAAGGAAAGGATTGCAGCCTAAAAGTGAGAAGTGTATATTTTTTGGTTATTCTAAAGACGTCAAAGGTTATAGACTTCTTCAACCACACTGTAATGAAATTATTATTAGAAGAGATTTTAAATTTGATGAAAAATTCCTACCCTGCGAGCCTAATTTGGCATTTGTGCCTTCTTTGGACTGCGAGCCTAATTCGACGTTTGTGCCTTCTTCGGCCTGCGAGCCATATTCGACATTTTTTCCTTCTTTTGTTCTAGTTTCTTATTCAAATGATGAAAGTGAGGATGAAAATCCACCTCTACCTGCTCACCTTCCTCCATATGAGTCCTTTGAACCTGAACCAGCACCAGCTTCAGCTCCATTGCTTCTTATATGGGTCTGTTCAACACAAGAAGCAGTTGGTGATATTTTTGGTGATCCTTTAGATCAGCATTGGATACGTTCACAGTTCCAGTGAGCCTCTTTTCTTTTGGCTCAAGTTCAGAGACTCGTGATATAGAGACATTTGCAGAAGCTTCAGGTCATCCAGATTGGGATACAACAATGAATGAAGAGTATCGTTCTTTAATGACAAACGATACTTTTGATCTTGTACCTCTTCCAAAAGGAAGAAAACTTGTCAGATGTAAATGGGTCTACAGAACTAAGTATGCATCAGATGGAAGTGTTGAAAGACATAAGGCTCAGTTAGTTTCCAAAGGATTTCCCCAAGTTGAAGGAATTGACTATAATGAAACCTTTGCCCATGTAGACAAAATGAATTCCATCCTCCTTGTTCTTGCCCTTTTTGCCTCATATAAATGGGAGGTCCATTAGATGGATGTTAAATACGCCTTCTTGCATGGATATTTGCAAGAATAAATCTATATGGAACAACCTTCTGGCTATGTCCAGAATGACTCTAACCTTGTTTGTCGCCTTAAGAAATATCTTTATGGTCTTAAGCAAGCTCCATGAGCTTGGTATGCCAAAATGGACAACTTTCTTATTACCATTGGATTCTCTAGATTCCATTCTGATCCTAATGTCTATACCAAGAAAGTAGGAATCCATCTCATAATCCTTTTCCTTTATGTTTATGACCTTATCCTTACTGTTAGTGACTCAAAACTTTTAAAACATGTGAAAACTAGCCTTAAGAAGAAATTTGAAATGACAAACTTAGGATTTTTGCACTATTTCCTTAGCCTCCAAGTTCTGCAAAACAATGAAGGAATTTTTCTTTCCCAGTATAAGTATGTTTGTGACCTTCTTCATCGCTTTCACATGGAAGATTGTAAACTAGCCCCTTCTCTCTTCCAGTCTGGAGTCGAGCTTGTTGCCACCTATACTTCTCCCGAAGTTGATACCACCTTGTATCGTCAGTTAGTTGGTATCCTCTTATACTTGACTCATACCCATCCTGATATTTCCTTTGTTGTTGATCTTGTTTCCCAGTATATGTAAACACCCCATGAAAGTCATTCGAAATAATATATAAGGATACTTCTCTATGTCTGTGGTACAGTTAAATTCGAGATACATTATTGTTTAGGGGGGACTCCTTTATTGGTTGTTTTCACTGATTCAGATTGGGTTGGTGACCCTAATGATAAGAAGTCTACTGCGGGTTACATTTTCAGCCTTGGTTCAGGACCTATCACTTGGGCCTGTAAGAAACAACATGATATTGCACTTTCTTCAGCAAAAGCAGAGTACCGAGCAGCATTAAATTCAAGTCAGGAATCCTTATGGCTTCGACAGATTCTTTCAGAGTTTGGATTCCAGCAGCAACATTTGACCAGCCTTTGGTGCAAAAATCAGAGTGTCATCAAGCTCACCAAATAACCAGTTCAACATCATCCCAGCAAGCACATCGCGCTACACATGAACTTCATAAAAAAACTCATTCATGATCAAGCTATTGAAGTGCTCTTTTTCCCTACAGAAGATCAAGTTGAAGACATTTTCACAAAGTCACTTACATAAGCGAAGTTTTCCAAACTTCGATCTATATTAGGAGTTCAGGTAGTTGTCATTAAGGGGGGATTGGCTCTAATGCCTCCTTCCTTCTCCTATTGTGTCACTATTGTAAATCCTTCAATCCTATCCCAAGTTGTTCTTAAGGGGGGAGTTAGGATATTTAGACACTTAGGGGTTAGTTAAGATCTACTTGGTCTAATGTGTCATTAGGTAAAAGTGTGTTTCTTAGTGTGTTTCCTTAGTATGCATTTGTAGTTAGAAAATTAGATGGTCACGATATGTTCCCGACATAGAGTGATATGACGGATCATATTCTCCTTGATCTTAATGGATTGATATGTGGCTTAACACCTGATTGGTCCATGATCTCTATTTAAAGAGCATGGAGGGTCACTTGTCGATGATCGATTGTGAGAAACTATCTTGTAAAATATCTCTGTAATCTTTTTATTTTTCATTAATAAACTTCTCCAAGTGGTCATGTTGGCTGGGGTCATGGATGTTTCCCCGTAGGGGTTTTACCACGACAAAACATTGGTGTGTTGATCTTTGATCTAGTTGTGTGATTGGTTACTGAAGGTGTTCATCCTATGTTGGAATACATGTGTTTTCGAACAAAAATATCATAGACGAAGATCTCAAAGTCTGAGAAATCATTAAGTTTATGCCCAGAAATAGTACTTTGTGGAGTTTTATACATAAAAAATATTTCACATTACAAAGCATTTCAGTAAATCACTTGACTAAATGTACGTAAATAAAGCCTATCAAATGCAAAAACTTAACCTCCATGAATCAATTAGAAAACCTTGGATTACAATATCAGTTATATATATGGTTGTAAAATACTCCTATGGATCTTTTAGGCAGAGGCTTGGAAGAATAAAATAATAACACTCAAAAACTCGGCCTTATGTTCAGTCTTAGACATACAAGCACAAAAGACTTTAGAGAAATCGTGTAGCAGAAGAAGAAACAAGAAAATGTATATTTGTATTTGTAGATAAGAAAGTTTGTTGGGTAATGAAGTCTGAAAAATGTTATTTTTATTATCTCTCCCTTTCTTTGATGGTTCTCTTTTTCTTTTAAATCTTCTCCTAATGCTTCTTTGAAATGTTTTTTCCTAGTAGTTAGGGTTTTTGTTATTCTAGAAGTTTCCCACGTGCTTCTTCCTTTTGTAATAAAGAGTATATATTTTAAATCAATGCTTTATTAAATACTTATTAATTAATTAGGTCATTGAAATTTGTTCCTCCAAGTGGGACCCACTTCACCCTTTTATAAAAGTTATTTAGCAAACTTTTATTTCCAAAAATTGAAGTTGATTGTATGAAACAAAAAAGTGGATTGTCTTTTAATTTTTTGAGCATTATAAGTGACTTCTTAGCCATGGAAGCCATTTTATAAATAATCTTCATTATTCCATATTTCAAATGAGTCATCTTGAGTGAAATTTGGAGGTCTGGATCTCAACTTATAGCCCTGGGAAGTCGAAGTTCCAAATGGATTTTCGAGGAAGTCATGAAAATATAGTTGAGTATTATTTTAATTTATATAAATACCATGTCCAAATTCAACCATTGAAACATGTCCCTCTCTTTTTCTTATCAAATTACCTTTCCAATGAGGGCTCATTTTCCCAAAACAGACACCGAGAACTTAAGATATGAGATTAGGAAGTTCACTGCTCAGGAGTCGTTGATCTGGTTTGTGGGTAAATATCATCCCTTGATCTAATTATGCATTTCTTAGTCTCACTTTAATTTGTTAAGGGAAACAATTATTGTTTATAATTCATATGCCTTCCTTACCATTCATGTGTGAAATAGAGGAACTTATGGAAACCTTGGTGTAACTCTTGTGCCTTAGAAAAATTCATGTCTTGGTAATATTTTGCTCGCCTAGTCACCTACCATGTGTCTCAATGTCATAGGATTCCCAGTCAATTTTCATGTATCTAAATGTATTAGGTTTCCCAATCACCTACCATGTGTCATAATGTAATAGGTCAAATCTTAAATAGGAATGAGACTTTAGAAAATATACCAAGTGTGTCTCGTGAGTGGATCGGAAGGAGAGATGGGGAAGGGGATCGAGAGTCTTGCCTCCCACAAAGAACAAAATGATTAAGTATGAGATGATAATAGAGGATTGAATGGATGGATAAGTATGGATATGGATATTAATGAGTTGTATGAGCAATGGGAAAATGAATCAGTATGGAGATGAAGAAAATAAGGCATCAGAAAACAATCTAAGTGTTGGAGGAGGTGAAACGGAAATGTAAGTTGAAAAAGGACTAAGTATTAAAAATGGAAGAAGTGTTGAAGATGGGTGCAACACTTAGAATAAATTCCTCATCAATTCTCAAGTCTCTTCTTTCAATTTATTTGTCGAGTTGTTGGGAAAAACTATGAGTATCTCGATCATACGGACTCGAAATTTGATTATGTAAAATGTAGGATGAATTTGAGACTGAGGGATACGCCATGAGATGATGAGAATACACAAATTCCTCCTTCTAATATCATTTTTTTATTACAAATAGTAGAAAATCAAGGTGATCAAATTTTTTTATCAATAGTATGGTCACCAAAAATGTTGATCTATTGTCATGTCAAGGGAGAAGAATCAACATTGTGAAAAAATATCTTGTGGGAAACAAGAAATATTCTCCTTTGTTTTTATAGAGGTGGTACTCCTCTTTCTTGATATATGGAATATTCTTCTTATGAATTTAGATTCATGTAATGGGTGAGTGCTAAATTGCAAACTCCAACGAACCTTCCAATAAAACTCGTATATATTATACAAATGTACTTGTCAAGAACATCATCATATTTAAGAAAAAGAAGTAAATATAATTGCATAAGATTTGTATCTACAGGGTTTGGATTTTGTTTTCAACATGTATTTTTCTTCCATTTAAAACAATGTGAATCCAGAATCAACTATAACTTTGCAAGATAAAATATATAAAAAAAATGGACAAGTCATCAAATAATTTTAAAGGACTACTTTTTTAATATCAAAACGGTTTGAAAAGCATGATGTGCTCAAGAATATATTGATATCATCACTACATAGATTCATAAAAACAAAATGGCACGTGAATAGTTATTTGTGGGAGAACTTAATAATAATATCTCAAATATAACAAGTTATGTATGAAACAAGAGGGCTAGAACATCCTCAACAAGATCTCAATGGCTATTAGATAAACTGAAATAAATTGCATTTGTTTTTTTTCAAGCGAAGATTTTTCTCCTTTGAACCTGGAATATCATGGGGAATTCCTGGAAGAAGATAAAGAGAGAGTCGATCAGAACCAGATATTCCTATTGAAAAACATGCATGGAAAACCCGATGGAAAGAATCAAGCAGAAGGAAAGATGAGGGAGAAAGTTAAGTAGGGTAATTCACAAATTTTGGAAAGGTAAAACTTTCTTCTAGAAAGAAAGCACCATTGCCTCTTGAATATGTTTCTCATCTTCTTTTATAATATTATCTTCATCTTATTGAAATTGCTTTAGGGTTAGGGTTTTATTTTCCCCTTTGTGCAATAAAATATTAATGATTATTAAAATCTCTTTGTGAATGTGCACTTATATATATGTTCCCCCAACTGGGACCCACTTTAGGTGTTCATAAATTTTCTTTTAATAAACCATTTTAAAAAATAATTTGTTGTAATCCAGAAATAGTCACAACATCGTTTTGATTTTTAGGGAATTATAGTTTCCATTCAAACCATGGAAACCATTTATAGGCTAGTATTCATGTCTTTGTGTTTCCAACAAGCTCTTTTTTTCTCAATTTAGACATCGGGATAAAAAGTTATAACCTATGGAAGATAGGGACTCAACAATTGTTGATCTATCCTTTCTCATGAATTATTGGCCCTTAATTTGTAAATCCATTATATTTGTCCCACAAGCATTATGAGAGGGTACTCATATCATGTTTATAATCAAATGGCATCCCCATATTATTTGTGTGTGAAGTAGAGAAAACAATGGAACCTTGCATAGCTTATGCATAGTATAGATTTTGATCACCACCTCAATGCCCAATCATCTATGTCCAATCCATGCCTACAGGTCCACTTCACTACCATGTGTCCAAATGTCAAGGGAAACTTAGTAAAAATGGAAAATAAACTAATCTTTTGGGAGCTACGTGGTAAATCATAAAAATGACTAAGTGTTGGAAAAGGTGAAGTAGGATAAGTCAATGCGAAGGGAAAATGTTGCAAAGAAAGGGTTCATGTGGAGAAAATGAAGTGTTGCAGAGAAATGGTTCATGCGGAGAAAAGGTATATACAAAGTAAAGGAAGTGTAAAAAAGGAAGTGTTGTGGAGAAAAGGGAGTGCAAAAAGGAAGTGTTGTGGAGGAAAGGGAGTGTCAAAAATGAAGTGTTGCAGAGAAAGGTTCCATGTAGTGAAAAGGTACATGCGGAGGAAAGGGAGTGTCAAATTCTCTGCATGGGTAATATGTTGATTTCTCTGCATGGGATTTAACTCATGAATTGGATAACTATGGGACATTAGTATAGAGAGGAGTAGGGTCATTTGGTAAGAGAAAATACATGGAATTCTATGCAAAGAACAAGACAATGAGTATGGAGATTTAAGGGGTACAACTTGAGGAATGCAGAGGGGAAAATGGAGGTTGCATAAATGCGGAGGATGTGAGAAAATTGGCAATATGTTGGGCATATGACCTCTATTTTTTATTCCATAAAATGTTGGACGAAGATGATACATAGGGATATTGAATGAGAGATTGAACATAATCAATTTCCTTCTATTTTTTATCCTTTTATTTTCTTCTCGTTTGTTCAAAAGATAAACCATCCATGTTAGCCTTGCACAAAGAAGAACTGCAACACTGAAACTAATTATGAATTCTTAGAAACTTGTTGGGTATTCATGATCAATAGGTGAAGGTTATCTAACACTTTCTATGTTTCAAAATTTTGGTCTCCATGAGAAAGATATATAGGTTCATGTATGGACCGAAATCACCAAGTTGATGGGTTTCAGGAAAACACATCAATAGTTGGTTCTATCCATGTCTGGTCGCATAAAAATTTAGATGATCATGATTATGTGTATGTATATCATTTTTAGACAAATTTACTCCTTTTAAATTTACTAAGTATCATCTATAATCTAGAGAGTACTATCACAAATACCACTTCAAAAGTTAAATGAGGAGTAAGGTGAATAGTAATAAAACCATAATGTTCAATGATGAAAAAAGTGAAAAGTAAGAAAGTAATAGGATGCATATGATAAATGAAAAACAAAATAATAGCACTAGCAAATTTGGGTCATTTTGCAACGGCTATTTCGACGCTCTTGCGATGTTATGTCGTGGATATTGTGACGAATCTTAAGTCTCTGAAACGTCATTTTATGGCATGTGGCAATTTTGATGAACTTGAATTAACGTCGCAAGAGCAACGACCCTATGGAACTTCTCACAATTGCGCCAAAAAAAGAAATATCGTCGCCAATATGACAATATAGGAAAACTAAGTGAAACCAACATTTCGTCGCAATTGTGACGACTATTACGACGACAATTTTTGTTGTCTATATAGCTAATTTGTCGCAGGATTTTATGTTGTCATTGAAATTGCGACGACAATTTTTCTTTGTTTATATAGCAAATGCGTCGCAGCAATTTTTTTGTCATCACACTTACGGGGACAACTTTTTTTTGTTTATCTAGAAAATGCGTCCCGTGAACGACAACATTTCTTTGTTTATATAGAAAATGCGTCGCAACAATTTTTGTTGTCGTCGCACTTGAGACAACAACTTTTTTTTGTTTATATAGTGAATGTGTCGCAGGAATGACAACATTTCTTTGTTTATATAGCAAATGTGTCGCAACAATTTTTGTTGTCGTCACATTTGTGATGACAACTAGTTTTTGGTTATATAGTGAATGCGTCACAGGAACGACAACATTTTTTTGTTTATATAGCAAATGCGTCACAACAATTTTGTTTTCATCGCACTTGCGATGAAAACATTTCTTTGTTTTTATAGCACATTCATCACAGGTATATTATTGTCGTCGAAATTGCGACGAAAAATATTTATTTAAAAAATAATAATAATAAAATATTTTAGGTGGCAACGTTAATATTAATATTACCATATTAATAACTATCAATAGAAAACATTGACATTATTTATTATTTATATTAATAACTTCTTTTGCATGGGGACTTGGTGTTTTTTCCAACAACCAAGCAAAAGCTTATGCACTTTGGAAAGGATTG
>SNQJ01S0046743.1:101625-112138 GCA_010110895.2 Picea sitchensis | reverse complement strand
CTAGTAATGTTCCCCCCTCCCACCGTCTATTAACATGTATATTCTTTTTTCAATGCAAAGTTAATTTCATTTTCAATTTTTCATTTTTCTTTTTAAGTTTGTTTTGATTTAGCCTTTTTATTTCTCCCTCACACACCAGAAAACCTCACGTACTATCCCAGTCCTATGTTTGAAGATTTCTTATATTCTAGGATTCCTATTTTTTAGGAATTTCTTTCTCCCCTCCCCAAAGGGCATGGGAGATATATTATCCTCTTAAAATTTTCGTTATTCTCAATGTCTTGAAATTTGTAGTATTATCATAATAAACCCAAGTTTTATTCCAAAAAATTATTATAATTAAATTCATGGAAAAGTGTGCAATAGAGGGGGCTTAATCTAAAGTTTAAATCAATCATTAATATGAGCTAGGAGGAATCGTTGACATCATCATCGACAAATTCACTCAAGTTCACCACGCTCATCTATCAACCAAAATCACGACGATGACGTGCTCTGTAATAATATTTTAATAATAATAAAAAATAATTTTAATAATGTTTTTTCTTAAAAAATGTGCAACCCTTTTGAGCTATTAATTATTTAATATTTTTTTAAAAAGGGCATGCATTATAGTGTCGGGAGTTTGAGCTGGGATAGATCATCGGCTTCGTCGTCGATGATTTTACCTAAGTTTACCACACTCTTATACCACCTTAAAAAACCAATGACGACATACCAATCCGTGAACACCTTGCTTTTAAGTATTATTTAAATATTTTTCCCTTGGAGAACGTGAACCTTTTTAATTATTATTTAATATATATATTTTAAAAGCCGTGCAACATATCGTCGGGAATATGGGAGTGGAGTGATTGACGATGTGAAGGGGGTGATATGTGTGATGTGAAGGGGGTGAGCTCGTTGTCGACGACAAAGTGAATAGAGTGGAGTGTGAGCCTAACTTGAAATCCCAACAACGACGAAGTGGCGGGGATTATATCATATTATATATTTTTTATTTCTTATTTTATTTTTATTTTTTCTATTTTATTGTTTATTTAACTAATTTAATTTATTTATCTACTAGTTTTTATTTTTATTTATTTTTATTATTATTTTTATTTTTTATTTTTTTATGGATGATTAGTTTCTTGCAGGTAAGATAAACATACAACTTGAATGGGCCTAATGGTTAAAAACATGCGTTTCTCATCGGAGGTCACAGGTACAGGTTCAAATCTAGAGGGGGGTAGGGTAATTATTATTATTAATAATTTTAACCTTAGTAATTTTTATTTTTCATTAATGGGGGGTAATTAGACGAGTTTAATTTTAATTTTATTTGATCTTTTACATAGGATTGGGAGAAATCATTTCTTTTAAATTTTGTTAATAATTGTGAATAATGTAAATAATTTTATTTTTTTCTATTATTTTATTTTATTTTTAATTGTTTTCCTAATTTTGAAAAAAGGGAAAATTAACTAAAATTAAACTACGAGCCACAGGTCCCATGCCCGCCAAGATTCTTATTCAAACTATCCATAGGGGTTAAACCATTTAAACCACTAAATGTCGAACTCTCTTATGCATGTGGGA
This sequence comes from Picea sitchensis, assembly GCA_010110895.2. Classification (NCBI taxonomy): domain Eukaryota; kingdom Viridiplantae; phylum Streptophyta; class Pinopsida; order Pinales; family Pinaceae; genus Picea; species Picea sitchensis. The sequence goes on along the minus strand of SNQJ01S0046743.1, from coordinate 110,557 downwards.
CTCCTTTTTGCAGGTTGACGATCAACGGTCTGGATTCAACCACATGCTTAATCGACGGTTGCTGAGCGACGATCTTTAAACGAGCATAACTTTTGCTACATGTGTCGAAATTGGGTCCATGATACATCGTTGGAAAGGTATTAGACAACATAATGCAGTGGTAGAGGTCTCTAAGCTGAGAAAGTGACAAAAGACATCAGAAAATGCAAAAAATAGTAGACCACGAGTTCGGGGGCAAAAATGACTCTGTAGACTTTAGGAAGCCATATCCAAAGCTACGGAAAATGAAATTAGGCCCAGGAGAGTTCGATGGAAATATGGAAGAAAGAAGAATAGGATGGGATGGAAAGTGATGGAATATTGAGAGAATAAATATGTCGAAAATGCAAAACACAGATGGAACCCGAATTTAGTTGAAGAACCGACTATGCATACTTCAAACAACTATATCTCAAGCTACAAACCAAGAAATTAGGCCAGAAATAGCTCAATGGAAATCCAAGACAGAGGAAAAGAATCTAGAATGGTCTTGTTCAATAGGCCAAGTCCAGAAACTCCCAGAACAACTCAAKAAATTCATAAGAYGACCCCAACAGGAAGAGATACAAATGTTTGCAAAGTCAATAACTTTTTTAATGAATATCATTTATAAGTTGCTCGGGGAGAAAATAACTTCCTAGGAGACTCTCCAAATTCCATTTGTAGTTCCCACATCTACATTTTTGAAAATGCAAAAGAAATTTGGGATGTAAAAAAGACAAAATTAGGGGAAAACAAAACAAACGACCATGAGAGCTGAAGAGTCTCTCTTGATTTATAAAAGAGAGCTAGCTTAATGTAAAATATAAGTTTTTCCCTTTGTAATAAAAGACAATACTATTACTTCTGAGTTAATAAAGAGCAAGAGGCATTTTAGAAATCTATGATTTTGGTGGATGTACATGAGACTATTCTTTGTACATTTATCTTCTGTTGAGTAGATAAGATTCAATTGCATGAACTGTTTCCGCACTTTGTCYTGTTTGTTCATGTTGTCACATGTTTCCTTGTGGGTACATAAATGATGTTGTGGATGTATTGTACAACTATTTGTTTGTGTATCTATAGCATTGTTGCTTTCATTTATCATTATAATACATGAACTAATTGTAGTTTTGATGGTATCACCTTTCGCTATACTCATTCTTTTAGTTTTTCTCCCGGGATAGGTTATAAGTAGTTATATTATATTAGTTTTCTTTTAGTTAGATTAGCCTTAGGATTAATTCGAAATATTTGGGGGGCAGTTAGTTGTCTTTCCTCTTTTTCTTCTTTTAATTCTAAGCGACAACGAGGCCCATATACTCGTCAGAAACGCTACACCAAACGATATTAGATCTAATTGGGACTTGCCATCGGGCGTTCTTTCTTACCTTCTTGACAAGGCTCGATGAATAAATAGGCTTCTATTTGAAATTAATTAGAATGCAATTTTTTATATCGAAATATATAAGAAAATCTTATATATTCTAGATGTTTGTCAACAGAGTAGTGCCAAGATTCTATAATTATCTTATTATGTTTTTATTGAAATCTTATATGATAATCCCATGTATATTTCTTCTCTTTGATTAGAGTATGTGTGCCATCTCATAAGAATGACAATAGATGTATGACCACTTGTAGGTGTAAAACCTATAGAAATATGTAGCTTATCCTGTAGTGGAACTCTCAAAATAACATGGATACTCTAATGTCACTTGGATCAATCCCCTACACTTGAAACTTAATTGATGTGTTGCATTTTCCTAAGAGTTATCAACTGCATAGAATTCATAGTTTAGGAATGATTCCATATATAGATTTAATCTGCAGAATATTAACCCAACCAATATCGGATTGCCTTGCATGAAAATGCAGATGCTTTGTCACTAATCTACTAAATTACTCATTGTAGAATATTACTAAGGGAGGTTTACCTTTGCCTAATTTCATAGACTTGCTATATTTTCCATAGAGTTGAGATTGAAAAACCATGCTATATGATAGTGTAGTAAGGCTATTAATAAATGGATTATGTGGGTATGCCAACTGAGTGAAAACCTTATGAGGCTCGATTGTTTATTTTCCTTGCTTAGCATGTGGAAAAATCTAATCAATTTCTAGGTCTTATTTTTACTCCTAAAAATGAATGAATAGTCTTTGCTCACTCTAGAGGATTGATATTTGTTCATAATGGTTATAAATACCTCTAGATTTTGTTGTAGAAGAAGCAGTAAACTATGGTTTGGATTTTGAAGTAAGAGATACCATATATATTCTCCTATTCAGGTTGCAAATTATAACTTGTCTTGGACACTAGTGATCAACCCATCCAAGGAGATATCTATGTATATTCAGACTTTGATCATTTCTTTTTAGAAGGAGGATTTTGTGCTCTATATTTTCATCATTAGGTTGTTATTATAAGGTTCGAGATTTGGAACTTCTAGACATTAAGGTATATTATTGTGTTCCATGTTATATAGTCAAGGGTTGGGGTCATAAGGGAACCACTAGGCTAGATTTTGTTTGATAGTGGTGTCTATTTATAATACAATGTTGAGCTTTGGAGGAGGTCAATTATGGAAGGTTTGGGAAATTCGTATATTCTATCAAAGGGAGATGTCCCTTTGTGAAGACAATATTTCACTTATGTTAACTATCCTCAATATTTGAGTAGGTTTACATTCTTACCAACCCTATAATTCCAAGTTCTTGCCTTCATGTAATTAGGTTGGTGGGTGGGTGGTCTATGACACCTTAAATGATTGCATTGTTTTGAAAGTAGTCATGCATATTTAATATTTTGGAATTAGGTAGATCACGTGTTTCAGAGAAATATGTTATTGAGATAAGCATGAGAGAATGTTTACAAAGTTTAATTGAGACTGCAATTTTCTTCCCAAGGAAATTCAAATTTGTGTCTTATTAATGCTCAAACAAAAAAAATGTTGGGACATTGAAGCACATATGAATATTTGATTAACTTTGTTTTCTTATCTATCCTAATTGTTCTATTGTGTTGATAAACAAGCTGAGAAGGTATTTTACCAGCTTGCATCAGTCTTCTGCACAACAAACTTATGTATTAAAAGAGGACTGATTGCATTTGTATTCTTCATGTGGCTAACACAATTTTTTATCTAAATTATTCTACTTTATTTACCTTTGTCAACTTTGTTTCTCAGAAGACCAATGAGATCATCCTTGAGAAATAGTTGTACTCTTAAGTCAATATCAACCTATTTAATGCTATCAGACTAGCTTTTAAAATTCCCTTGCAGTGCTTGACAATAATCAAATGGTTTTAGGATTTTTACATTGCTTAGTTGAGTATATATTCTAGCACGCCTACATTAATAATCCTTGACATTTCTAGCTAGCATAATAAAATTTTGACCCCTTATATAATTTTGATTTATGTTGATTATTGAATCTAGAAAATGTAGCCTTGATTTGATGAATTAGTACAAACAATATGTTACAAAATGGTCTCAAATCCAAGTTACAACACTAGGTGTTGTATGGGATCAAAGACATAAAATAGAAAACCCCTACCTTTGTTTGAGGGAGTTCAGAGAACATGTAACTCTATATTTTACAAACTTCATTTCATTTTGTGGAATTATGTAAGGTAGATTACTGGTCAAAATGAGAAGCTAGTATTAATAGTTGAACCCAAGCATAATTGGGTAAAGAAGAGTTACTTTATTGGACATGAGAAAATGATGTCAACACAAAATCAAAGACCCAAGTCAATATCTAGATTGATGTTGATAATTTTACCAGTGTAGATAGGTTGATAGGGAAACCGATAGACAAATAGAAGAGTCAACCAAATTGAAAGCATTGCAATAGAATTGATAATGATGAAGAAAGATATTGGTACTTATATCCAAACAAATGATTGTTCAACTCATTGTAATTTCAAGTTGTGGAATACACCTTTGACCTCAAATTGTCATTTGAAGTTGAGATTAATGTGTTGGGATGTGTTAATTTAGCCATGCTCAATGGACATGGTTTGTGGGAATGCATACTATTCCCCTATTTCCCTGCTAACTAATCAATGTCACTACTGATGTCAAAATATGTAAGTTAAGCTATATCAAATACTAAGTTTTTTTCTTGGGGGAGAGGAGTTAAGTTGTGGTGAAATATTGATTATCCAATTGTGTTTATCGTTGTTAGAGACAAGCTCCAAGAAGGGTTATAAATTTAGTGGTATGTTCTTGGTGATCGAGTCAAATGAGATCTATTACACGTTTTTTTTTTCACTATTTGGACCTGCCCAATGTGGACAATGTCAGTGTTCAAAATCCTCAAGCCTTTTGAAGTCAAATCATAACTACTATTAAATATGGTAATAAAAGAAAAATCCTTAGCTTTATTTTAACTGTAAGAAGGAAGAATAAAAGAAGTTTTAGTTCTACAAGCTCTTGTAGTGGATTATACTATCTACTATGTTTCCAAATAGTTGCCAATTATGATAATAAAAGCCTTTGGCTATGCCATTCTTAGTTTGTCACACCAACCTTTTTAACTATTAAGGAACATACTTAATTTGTCCTTTATTTCAGTATTCTAATGCTTAGTCTAAGTATCCATTCATTTTTCATATTTTTCTTCAGATTACATTTCAAATGGTAATGTGTTGATAGCGAGTGGCAACAAAATACTCTTGTGAACTCACCTATGCAAAGCTCATTTTTTTTTTATTTTTTATTTTTTTTTTTTTTTTATTTTTTTTTTTTCAATATTAAAAACCAACATTTAAGGCAACTTTGTGACTAGCCCATGAAGTTTATTTCATGACTTTGTCTACATAGTTCCCTATTCTAGAAACCTTATCATGACATCCACAAGATGCTTTAGATCTCATGGGTAATCGTGACTTTGTTTTTCATGGAAAATAATAATTTTATTGCATGGGAAAAATGCATTAGAGAGGTCTTTTAAATCATTATGGATTCAATTCTTGTTCACGTAGTTCAAAACTTCGACGTTGTTGATTAGTGAATGCCAACTTCAAATCCATTTTATGTATAGAAATATTTATTCATGTTGTTTCCCAAGGAACTTGGAACATATAAATGTAATAGGAGTGATGAATTCTCCCCAATCATAATGGAGACTAATGACTTATAAATCATACAATGACTTCCATTTGTTCATTTTAAACCATGAAAATGGGTTCATAGTTCACCTATGCCAATGAGGTAAGTCCAATATTGGACTTTTCCAAACATTTGTGGACATTTCAACGTCCAAAAAATAAAAACAATTGATTGGAATTTTACCTTCTTGGTTGGGAGGGTGGCAAAAATATGACTGCATTCTACTTGCTTCAAATTATTTTAGTAGCCATATTCCTACAGATCTTGGGAATTTCTCATCGATGACTCATTTGAGTCTAGGAAATAATCAATTGATAGGCTATATTCCTTTAGAACTATGCAATCTAAAGTTTCTTAGTGAGATTAACTTGGAGGATAATATGCTTCTAGGTACTATTTAAGACATATTTATCAATTACAAAGAACTTGACCTAGTTGATCCTGAACCATAACCATATTATTGGAAGGACTCATGGATATTTTGGTGAATTCCTCTCCTCCTACTTGAGTTGGATCACAAAAATTTTAGTGGTTAAATACCTGGAAAGATATGGAGTTCAACAACCCTATTTGAATTCAGTGTTGCTAGCAACTTCCTTGAAGGCAAACTCTCTAATAAAATGGATTTGTTGGGAAGGAAAAATTTGTAGGTAGAAATGTCTTGGATATGGCAATGAGATTATGGATCTACCCAATGAGGACATATGGCAATATAAACCTATGACATTTCATGATCAATGCGAGTTATGTTATATTAGATTACTAGTGGGACGCCCTGGCAGTGAGACTTTATAAGTTTGCACTCTTCTAATGCAAGAAAGCCTTGGAAAATGATTGATTACCAAAAGGAATGTTTAGTAAGGAAGGGGATGCATGATCCTGGAAGGGTGAGTAACTAGAAGGAAGAAGCGACTTGAATGAATCAAAGGTGAGTGATTCATGTTATATGCTACCTGAGATCATGAGTGCATATCAGGTATGTCAGAGAAAACAATGAGTTGAATCTCACCCATGGAGGCCTTAYGGAACAAATATACATATTCATATAGATAAGTATCGAGTTAATTTGTATATTTAATYTCGTGTTATGAATATATATGCTTCATATATAAAATTGAAAATTCTACTAATGAAATAAACATGGTTTTAAATGACATTGCAAGTGGAGTTGAAAAATGAAGCCATGGAATGTTTCTAAAATAAAGAGAACATAAAGGATGGTGTTATTCCAAAGGGGAGGGGATGTTATGTCCCAATTTCGACCTTTTGGAATGATAGGAACATTAATTGCGTATATGTTTAAATGTTTTTGCATAGATATTTTTATTACTATGCCTTATTCACACAATGAGGTAGACATGCCATGGTGATTTTAAATACTTGTAAATATTGACATTTGAAATTAATGAAATATCCAAGGCTAACTGAGGCAAAGCACTTAAAGGGGCTATGATACCACAATAGGGGAAAAGTAAGGGGATCTAAGGGAATGCTTATATGCCTAGATACCCATGTATCTTATGCGTAAGTGTCTAACCCACCTTGCCATTACTGTAACCCTTCACTTTTATAATATTGATGTTGAGCCTAACCTATAGTCTAATTTGAGATACGAGAGGTGGACCTTAACCATCTCCTGTATTTACGCAACCATCTCCTACATTATGGAAATTGATCCTCCACATTGTTGGAACTAAGAGAAGTTGGATTAGGACTTGCTTGCAACCTTTCACTCATTCCAAGAGAGGAAAATTCGAATTGGGAGAGAGGAGGTTCTTTTTAGAAGCTTTAAAGAAGATAAAAATAAGGTTTTACCTTAGAAAAAGAGAGTTTCCATATATGTGATTGACTAGCCCATGAAAGAAAGCCATGAGAGATAGTAGGGAAAATGAGAAGGAAGATAGAGCCATAGAGAGAAAGAGGAAAATATTGATGCACAATAATAGGAACTAGACTGAGTAGAGAGACACCCTTAGAATCCTTGAAGAAATCTGATCATAAAAAGGCGCAAGAACTAAGAGAAGTTCTTTTATAGTTTAATTTGAAATAGGTAACATTTTGGACTTTCTATGCACATAATGAAGAGCATTGGAGGGAATAAATTTCTAGGGACCATTGAGCAAAGAAGGAGGTATTCTTCTTGTGTTGTGTGGGGCATGTATTCTAAGTACCAAATGTTGGTTTGATTAAAGAAGTCAACAACGAATTGCTTGGTCGATATTTTACTGCTTTTTGGGATGGAGAGACCGATCTGAGAGTTTTTCATTTGTATTCTTCACTATGGTGCTCTCAAAGCCTAACTAAGGATGAAATCCACAAAGGAATGCCTACGATTAGGTGGAAAATTGCTCCATCTCAATCAATTGCTCAACATTCAACTTTTGGAAAATATAAGTACCTCTTCATTTCTTTAAATTTTTTTATCATGTGTGAGCATAATTTTATGTTTATTATGGTTGAATGAATTGTAAATTTGTTGCAGGCTTGATGAGTAAATAGGATTCTATTTGAAATTAATTAGAATGCAATTTTGTATGTGAAAATACATAAGAAAATCTCATGTATGCTAGCTATTTCTCAACAAAGTTGTGCTAAGATTCTAGAATTATCTTATTATGTTTTCATTCAAAATTTATATGATAGTCCTTGTATATTTTTTTCTCTTTGATTCAAGTATGTGTGTCATCTAGTAAGAACGACAATAGAGGCATGGCCACTTGTAGGTGGAAATCTTGTACAAATTTGCAGACTCATCCTATAGTGGAACTCTTAAAATAATATGAATACTTTGATGTCACTTAGATCAATCCCATGCACTTGAAACTTAATTGACGTGTTGCATTTTCCTAAGAGTTATAGATTGCCTAGAATGTGTGGTTTAGGAATGATTCCATATATTGGTGTAATCTCCAAAATATTAACCCAACCAATACGAGGTTGCCTTCCATGAAAATAGTGATGCTTTTTCATTGATCAACTGAATTACTCATTGTAGAGTATTATTGTGGGAGGTTTCCCTTTGCCTAATTTCATAGAACTGTAATGTTTTCTAGGGTGTTGAGATTGAAAAAATATTGCCATATGATAACATAGTAAGGCTGTCGAGAAATGGAATTTGTGGGTATGTCAACTGAGTGCGAAACCTTAGTGGATCAATTGTTTATTTTCCTTGCTTAGTATGTGGCAAAATGTAATCATTTTTTAGGTCCTATTTTTACTCCTAAAAATGAATGATTTATTTTCCTTGCTTAGTATGTGGAAAAATGTAATCAGTTTTTGGGTCCTATTTTTTCTCATAAAAATGAATGATTAGTCTTTTCCCACTCTAGAGTATCAAAGTCTCTTCATAATGGTTATAAATACCTCCATATTTCATGGTAAAAGAAGTGGTAAATTCCATTATGGATTTTGCAGTAAGAGATACCATATCTTTTCTCCTATGTGTGTTACAAATTATAGTTTCAAAGGAGCTCAAATTATTACTTCATGCAATATTACTCACTTACTATTTGTCGATGACATCTTTATTTTCTGCGAGGGATCTAGAAGGGATGTTGACAATTTTAGAGATATCATGGAATTATTTTGTAAAGCGACATGAATGGTAACAAACATTAAAAAATTAATAATTACTTTGTGGGGGTATTTCTAAGTAGGAGAAGATATCCATTACACAAACATTTCCTTACAATATGGTAGACTTAGATCTTGGCCTAAAAGACTTAAATTTAATTTAAATCCAAATATGTACAAAATTTATGATTGAAAATGGTTGATGGCTAAAATGGAAAAAA
>SNQJ01S0046743.1:71180-89876 GCA_010110895.2 Picea sitchensis | reverse complement strand
CCCCCCTCTCAGTGTAGTCGGTTTGTCCAACAATAGATAGTTCAAGGAATTAAAAACATTGATCATTCCCAATTCATAGATGACACCTTGCTAATTGGAGGAGCCTTGATAAAAATAGCCTCAAGATTCAAACAAATATTAGATTCCTTCTTGGATGCATTTGGAGGGGAAGTGAATGATAGGAAATTCCAAATCTACTGGAATGTCAAAGCTTAGGTAAGACAAATAATCTCATGTATATTTCAATTAAATAATTTTTAAAATTGGTCTTCATTTTGATATTTAGGAATCCCAATCAACCTCAAGAATGCATCTTTGAAGGATTGACAATGTATTGTTGAGAATATTAAGAGAAAAATTGTGCAGTGGGGTTCACATTGGCTTAACCTTGTTGGAAGAATTATGCTAATAAAGGCCATCATTTTAGCCCTTCCTTTGTACCAATATTCAACGCTATTGTCCCCTCGCCTAATCATGAACCATATTGTAGCAGATATCCGTAATTTCTTGTGGAAAGGATGAAAATGAAATGACAATAAATTGCATCTCATTAATTGGGTGGTTGTAAGGAAACCATTAGGTAGAGGGGGGTTGGGAATAAGGGACCCAGCCTTGATGAATGTTGCGATGGGTGCTAATCTAGTCTGGAAACTGGTCAGGGGGCACCCACCTTGGTGGAAACAAATTATGTGGAAAAAGTACTTTATGGGGTAGAGACAAAGATGTATTGAGCAACCACCAAAAAAATTAAATGGTTCATCCATTTTCAAATTAATTCTTGTTACTCTCCCTCTAATACAAAATATGTTAACATGGATATCGGGGAATGGGAAAAAATTGATGTGTGGGAGGATCATAAACTTGGTAAAGAAAAACTAGTAGCATGCCAGGCCTTGGTTGAATTTTGGGCTTGGTTGCATGAACAAGGAATTTCATGTCTTTATTACATCTCTAGTTGGGATGAGGTCACTGGTTTCTGGATGGGATGGTGATTTTATTTCCCTCCAGCCCATACCATTCCCCTCTCACACTCCCTTTCCTAGGCTCTTGTGGGTTGCATCCCTTGGAATAAGAATGAAAACAACAAAAGTGGTTGGGGGGATTCCCCCTTTTCTGTCAAAGTTGGATACTTGACTCTGCTGGAGCCTTTTATTCAAGCCCAATGATATAAATTGTGGAATAAATTATGAAATGGAGATGGATTGCCCAAGATCAATGTATTCTGCTGGATCTTGGCCCACAGAAAAGTGCTTTGGAAAACTTAAAAACAAGAGGAATCATGGGTGCTTCTCATTGTGCTTTGTGCTAAGAGGCACAGGAAGCACTACGACATATCTTTGTTGTTTGTGAATTCATAAAGGAAATATGGAATTGTGTTTTAGTAGGTTTGGAACATAGAGTTTAACAACCACAAACTTGCAAGGAATTTTTGTCTAGTTGGTGTAATAACTATCAAGGGATGTTCAAATAATTTTTTTTTTTTAAAAGGATTTGGGAAGCAACCCCAAAATATGTATCGTGGAAAATATGGCTAGAAAGGAAGAAGAAAATTTTCCAAAATGAAAATACTTCTCCAAGGCAGGAAGCTTCTAAATTTTTTTCTCTTTTAACTGAGCATATGGGGAGTCGTGTGAGGTTGGAGAGCTAAGGATTGGATGATCAAGAGAGAGACTACATCACTAAATTCCAAGTGAATGATGCAAATGATTGTTTTCTCAGGGGAAGAAAAATAACCCAACCTTGGTGGGTGATAAGAAAAGATTAAATAGAGTTTGAAGTATGGCAGACACGAGAAAAAAACACACATTTTATTCTTCAATGGAGCCTCTTGAAATAACCTAGGGGCGGTAGGAAAAATATTGAATGATCCCAGAGGAAAAAGATTGAATTATTATGCATGGGGCCTAGGAATTGTTTCCAATAACCTTGTCAAGGAATATTCATTGTGGATGGGCCCGTATATCACAAAGGGGTTTGGAATTAATGATATTGTGGTGTTGGGTGAATTGATGTTGATAACAAAATCCATGGTGATTTTGGAAGCAATGCACTCAACTCTTTATTCTCAGGGACAAGATGCATGGTCTCTCTCTTTGGGGAAATATTATTCTTTCAAATAAAATGATAGCTTAATAGCTCAATGAACCATTGGGATAAAATATTCTCTCATTTGAATGTTGGAACTTTGGTTAAAAGTGGGGTTGTATCATCTAACCTCATTCAATAGCCATGAAGGTTGCCAATTGTTCACTCTTTCCAATGAAAATCATGGATAATACACATAAGAGAGGATATGACATGGGGCTCTTAATACCCATACACTTGAATTGTTGACTGGCTCGAGGGGTTAATGAATGCAATATGTGTGGGAAGGATGCATTGAAATGTGGGATCATTTTACCAATGGTGGTGAGTTACAATGGTCTCTGTCTCGTGGAGAGGAGTGTTCTTCGACTCTGGTGGGTTTGGTTAGAGCGCTTTGGAGTAGTGGTTGTCAAGGGTTTTATGAATTTTGGTGCTTGTGTGTGTTGAAAGTGTGTCAATAGTGGGTCGGGGAGCACGGGTTGTCCAACTTTTTCAATGTCGACGATCTTTCTGGAATGGTTTGAAAATTCTCAGTTTTCTCAGTTGCCTATTTATATCTTTTAACTGCATTTCCTACTTTATGTTGTCAAATAAATCCATCTATTATGAAATCTAACAGAGTTGGGATTGGGATAAATTATCTATAGTTTTTGTTTGGAATTGGGGAGTGTAGTTGGAAATTTCAGTGGCTTGACATACTTTCTGTGTATGATTCTTTTACAGTTAATATGGGTGATATCGATAGGAGAGAGGTGAAGAAAATCCTCTGTAGGCACAAGGAGGCACTCTAGGAAAACAATCAAACTCACCACAACATCAATGGAAACCATTTTGAGCTGGAATAGGTCATAGCTGGAAGTGCAGATAATGTTTTAGAACTGCTTTAAATACATATGTGGAGGATTGATGCTTTAGAGGTTGAATGCCAATATATTTGAATGGTGATTATGCCACAACAAATGGACTCCTTCTCACATGCATCCAACAACCATGTTTTTGAAAATTACATTTAGCTGGTTTTCATGGAAGTCGAAGAGTTGGACCCTCTTCTCTTTGTCGAAGGAAAGGAGGCTCAAGATGGAGATTTAACTTAGAAACTTATTTATTTTAGTGTTTCTTTGATTCTAGATCATTTTGTAAAAATAGTTGTCAGTGGAAATCATTGGAATTCTAGTTTAGAAGATGGAATTCTAGTTTTGATATATATATATATCCAAATGGACATTCCTGGAATTTTGTATGTAAAAGCTACAACTATGTGGTGAACTCTTTTTTTAATGAAAATCCATTTTTGTTTCTATTAAAAATTAGATTAAATTCGGGGTTAGAAAATACCTAGGATTTTAGGGTAGGATAGGTTGTGAAGGTGAAACCTATTAGATTGATTGTCCACTTCATGGCATGTCCTTTTATTCCAATACCATTCCCTAGATACCTTTTATTAAGTGATAAAGAGATTTCATCCTTTTCAGACTTTGTTCACCTTTCCCTAAGTGTCTATTGTAGTTACAAATGAGACGTCACTTTAGGTTACCATATTAATAATCTCTATTAGTGAAGTATGCATGGGTATAGAGGGAATTAAACCTATGACCATTAGGTTAAAGCTCAATGCTCCAATAATTGAGCTATACGCCCTCCCTCCAATTAACCCAATAATCAATAGCATATTATAAAAACATTAGATCAACATGTGTTTATTTGGTGTGAGAGAGGCAATATGTTGTCGCTCGCTTTCAACCACTCCGATCAATTTGTAAATGAAATAAAATCCATTGTTGTAGAAAACCCCTCAATGCACTTACACTACTATGTTGGTCCTTGAATGACATTGAGGCAACATAAAAAAAAGCATCTAATCAAAGTATGCTAAGTTGATTCTAGTTTAGATTAGGAAGCTTCTTACAAGTTGGTAAGGTTTTAAAGTTGGGTGGTTCCCTTTATTCTATATGTGATCTATTGGCATATGATATGTACTAGATAGATAGATAAATCATGCATCATAGATATTAGGAACATCAATTGAACATATCTATATACCCATCTAATGGAAGTTCTAGAAATGTTAGGCATACTCACACACCACCGGTTAGTTTGGATAGGAATTACTAGCTGTTTGGATGGGATTGAACCACTCATTGTTCCAAACAGATAGAATGAGGGAAAGGGGTATGATAATTGAAGGCTTATTGCCCCCCCAATGGCTCTTTACAAGGGAAATCATGTTCTGTGCCTTCCCAGAAAACAAAAACACCTACAACCTAACCCACTTATATCTCCCCACTACAATTATTCCCCATTCCATATTTCTTCCTTGAAAATGATTTCCTTTTCTCTTTGATTATGAAAAACTCAACTCAAGGAGATGGTATGCCCATTCTCTTCCCCTTTAATTTATGGCTAGGATGCAAACTAGCTCTATGAACATTATATGAGCAAACACATTATATATAAGCTCTTCCCCATCTATATTCATGTGGGGAGCCTTATTTTGGTGAGGAGCACTCTCATTAATCCATTCCATCCATAAATTGAGCAAGGAGGGACTTTTTTTTGCACATGCATATAGATGTGAATCAACTAAGGTGCACAAAACTAGTGGTTCAATGAATGTATCTTTATGAGATTGACCTAGTGAACTAACTTTGTTTGGATCCTTAGAATATGATCTAATTATTACCTCAACATATCATAAGGCAAGGGTATCAAATTGCCTTGTCTAGGTATTTTTGGGTGATATTCGTTGGTACCAAGTTTGCATGTAATGAAGGTGGACCTAGGGTCAGATATGATGTAGTTAAGAGTGAATAAAATATCATCATTGATGTGATTGGGTTTTCTTTTACACAAATATGGCAAAAGCTTTTGGGGAAAACCAAATATCACATATCTCTCTTTATTAACCACCATTGGGACTAGGGGTGTGATCCAGATTATATTGAGAACAACATGAAGGAAAATATATAACAAGGAAACACACAAAGATTTTCAATAAACATAGTAATACAGTTAAACCCATATTATATTAATGACTTTCTGAAATACAAAAGACTGTAAAATGCAAAGCACACATGCTAGCTAAAATGGTGGTAGCTTATCTCTGAAGATAGAGATGTCATGACTACACTCATTCACAAGAAGTTGATTACAAAGAGTCCGAAAGGGAATTTTAACATAAAACATCAATGAGAAAACCCTAAACATCTTAAAACCTAACCCTAGAAGATGAAATGCCAAAAGGTTTGTGGGCCCTGGTGTGATTAGTTGATACATCAACTTCCCAGGGGCGTTACTTTTGCATACGATCTCTGTTTGGGGCACTTGGTACCTTGTTGGAAAGGTATAGTAGAGAAGTAGAAATTCTGAACAACCCAATCCATGCCTTTTCCCTATGTTGGGTGCTATTACGTCAAAAAAATGTTGTTTAGGGCCTCAAAATGGTCCCATAAGTTTGGGACCTCAAAAATCGTAGAAAAACTACCAAGATGTGGAACCATTTTGAATTAGTGGAATAGGTTGGTGACCACCAGTATCCACCTGGATCGATCCTTCTTAATTAAGAAGTAATGGTCCCCATTTCATCAAGTTCCTCCATGAGATGAGGAAATTTCCCTGAATCTGACACCTAGTGAGCCACTTGCCTTGATGAAGAAACTGCCTTGCTTTGACAACCTGATAAAGTTGGATGTTCTGTAGGCAGGTTCCCTTTGTCTTGGTGTCCATGATCTGATCAAATATTTCCTATTCAATGCAATCAATATTGATTTATATAGGGTCCAATTTCTTGGTTGTGTCCGAAGTGTCCAGGAGAGGTGGAAAATATGGTCGAAACAATTCCACATTAAATACTGTGTGCAAGCCAAGGAAAGGGGGAATACTTAATTCAAAATAATTCTCACCCATAGCCTTGGTGATGGTGTAAGGCCCATATTGGATTGGGTGGAGCTTTCAATTGGGTCTTTTGAGGTGATCTCTTTGCAGATGCAACCATACCTTATCTCCGACCCAAAACTTGTGTGGTACCCGAAGTTGATTGTGGCGCTGCTTGTACTTGGCACTAGCTTTCTGCAAAATGTCATGAATCTATTTTTGAATGTGATGGATTTGCTCGAAAAATTTGGTTGCTTGATCAACCTCAGCCTGAGCATGGGAGGAATCTTCCCGTGCATCTGCAATGTGTAGAGCTACGTCAATGGGGGATAATGGCTGAAACCCCAAGCACACCTGAAAAGGGTTATGGCCAATAGAGTTGTTGAGGGATTTGTTGTATCTATGTTGAACATAAGGAAGCCTCTCATACCATGTGTGTAGATGTTTGTAATTGTAAATCGTAATGATATGGACAATCATCCTGTTGACTAGCTATGTTTGCTCATCAGTTTGTGGGTGGAAGGCAGTCGATTTGGTCAGCTTGGTGTCCATCATCGACCATAGGCTAGACCAAAAGGTACTCAAGAACCTATTGTATCAATATGAAATAATGGTCCATGGATCCCAAAATGAACCCTAACACGTTCAAAGAAGAGCTTGGTAGTGGCCTCGACTATGATGCTCTTCTGGGAGGGTGCCAAAACTGGCATCTTAGAGAATTGATAAATGACAAGGAAGACATAGTCATTCCCATGCTTGGTTGAAGGTAGAACAAACATGTAATCCATGGATATGGACTCTTAAGGCCTATTGAGAGTAGGAAGATGGGTGTATAGCCCCTGTTTCTTGATGGTGGGTTTGGAAATGGTGCAGGCAATGCAGTATTTGATGTACTTGCGGACATCTTGTCGAAGCTTCGACCAATAAAATTTATTTCGTAGTACTACAACTATTTTTTCCACACCAAAGTGTCATGTGGCTCAACTGTAATGAGATTTCAAAATAAATTTTTCACACTCGCTTGAAGGGACACGAAGATGGCTTAGATGGCATAACACTCCATCATGGAGATGAAAGTTTGGAACTAGTTTTCTTGGACTCAATGTTGTATAATTGTGGCCACCTAGACGTCTCTTGCCCACATGAGTTAAGAATTGTGGTTAGTGCCACAACTATGGGTCGAGTGAGGTAGTCTGTGATATGGTTGGTGTTGTGCTTCTTGTACTTGATGTTCAAGTGGAACTGCTACAGGTACGTGGACCACTTTTGAAGGCAATCACTCTTTAAATTTCCCTATGTTTGCATGAATTGCAAAGGCTTGTGATCAATGTGGATGATCGTTTCCTTCCCTAGAATGTAATGCTTTCATTGTCAACATGCTTACACAATGGAGTACATCTCTTTGTCATAGGTGGGGTAGCTGTGAACAACATCAGAGAGTGTTTCACTGTGATAGTCCACCAGATGCCCATGCTAAGTGAGGACTACACTGATAACATAATTTGAAGCACATGTCTCAATCTCAAATGAGTGTTGTAGGTTTGGAAGAATAAGGATTGGTGATGAGCATAGGTGGAGTTTCAAATCCTCGAATTATTTCTACTTGGGTGTGGCCCAAAGAAACTTGGCCTTCACTCCACCCTTGGTCACTTGGCTTAGGGCCCAAGAGATATGAGAGAACCCCAACACAAAACTACGATAGAAGTTGGTGAGGTATAAGAAGCTATAGAGCTTGATCAATGTCTTCGGGGATGACCAATCATAGATAACATGTTTACACACAATGGAGCACACTTTGTCATAGGTGGGGTATTTGTGAATAACATTAGATAGTGTTTCAATTTGATAGGCCACCAGATGCCCATGCTAAGTGAGGACTACATCGATAACATAATTTGAAGCACATGTCTCAATCTCAAAAGGAGGTTGTAGGTTTTAAAGAATTACAGGATTGGTGATATGGTAGGTGGAGTTTCAACCGGACGAGGCAGTTTCTACTTGGGTGTGGCTCAAAGAAATCCTTGGCCTTCACTCCACTTGGTCACTTGGCTTAGGGCCCAAGAGATATGAGAAAACCCCAACACAAAACACTATAGAAGCTGGTGAGGGTATAGAAGCCAGGAGCTTGGATCAATGTCTTCGGGATGACCAATATAGATGACTTGGATCTTGGATGGATCCACATACTACACCCTTCTCTTTATCCACGACATCCCAAAAATTGGATTTCTCAGATGCCGGCTGAATACTTCTATCCAATTGGGTATATAACTTGCATCATTGTAAGGTTCCTGTGACTCCACCGTAATTTTCTTCAAATGTTCTCCCATACTTTTGCTAAGTTTTATATGAGGATGTCATCAAGATAAACAACCACAAAGGAATCTATGATGGTCGGATTCGCATTATATCATCCATCATCCACATGAATGTGGATGGGGCATTAGTAAATCCAAAAGGCATGATCAACCACTCGAAGAGACCTTCTTTAGACTTGGAGGTTGTCTTCCATACATTAGTTTGCTCAATTGACACCTGGTGGTAGCCTGACTTCAGATCAATCTTACTGAAAAATTTATCTCCCTTAAGCTGACCGAGAATATCATTGATCTAGGGGATGGGGTACCAGTTTTTGATTGTGATATTTTTCAGGGCTCTGTAATCAATACAAGGTTTCCATGTCCCATCCTTCTTATGTACCATAACAATTGGGATCTTGCAAAGTGAGGAGCTTGGTCTGATGTGGCCCTTTAGAATTAGTTGGATCCAATGTTTTATTTCTTCATTATCCATAACAAAATGCTTGTATACATAACCGTTAGGTAGATGAGCACCCGTTAGGCAGAGGAGCACAGGGTTTCAAATCAATTGAGTGATTTACTTGACAGTGCAAAGGCACCCCAGTAGGTGAGGCAAAGATGTCGTTGTGCTATTCTACTATCTTGTTCACCTGCTACTATTGTGTAGAAAGACCCTGTGCAAAGGTTTTGGTGGTTGTAGTGACCTTCCATTCACCTTCCGACCAGACCATAAAGAGGAAAAATCTCCTCGTTTGAGAAACCACCCTTTGACACACTTTCATGAAGATCAAAGAGATCGCAATAGTCAAGACTATCTTCGGTACCCTATATATTTGACCTCCCAAAGTAATAATGACACTACAAGGCCTAGATTCATAAACAACATGACACTTCCACATATATGGTTGACCTAAAAGAACATCACAAACTTCAAGGGGGGAAACATCACACAATACATCGACTTTGAAAGGTTTGATGCCATAGTGTAGGAGACATTGCTAACTGACGTGAATGTTCTGTCCCAAGATGAGCCAACCAATGGTGTATGGTTGAGGATGCAGCATCATTTTTAGGTTCAACCTTTTCATGACCTCTATTGAGATTAGGTTCTTATGGCTACCACTGTCAATGATGAAATGGAGGGGGGTCCCCTTCACCCACATCTGTGAGTGGAAGAGGTGCTCCCTTTCTTCATGCTCCTTTGGTTCCTCTGGCTGGAATTTTGTGGCAGCGATGGTGACATTGGGTTCTACGTCAATGATTCATTTTCCCTTATTCAGTTCTGAATTAGGGTCTAAGTTGGAATTTGAATTTGAGTCTTCCATCTCATCCACCAATGACTATTTGGAGTGACATTCATCAGTGTTGTGCCAAGGGATTTTGTGGAGCTCACACCACTTTCCAGTGTGCTTATTCAACTTCCTGTTACCCATCTTTGTTGGTGGCTTAGACTGCTTGTCCTGGGGCTATCCATCCTTGATTTGTCCTTTTCTTTGGAAGTTGGGGCCACCTTTATCATGATTCTATTGTGATGGGTTTGCAGAGCTAAAATTCTTATTATTTTGCTTGAACTTTTGCTTGATCTTGATAGTGTATTGGTAAGCGAATCCTAGTGAGGATAATATGTCCAGGAAATCCATATATGTTTGGATATATCTATGTAGGCGATTGCGGTACTTTAGGACTTGGTGCCCCTCAGAGTCTTTAATACCCAACTTTGTGTGCAATTTATGGAAGATGTTAGTGTAATCCAACACTGTCTGGTCTCTCTCCTGATGTAGGGATGTCCATCTCGTGTATCGGTCATCATAGCTTCCGACAGGGTAGTATTTCTCCTTAAGGGCATCGACAAAATCTTCCCAAGTGGGTTTTGGCCAAAAAATGGCAAACTTATCTACGACATATTGCTCATAGTAAGTCCCCCCCCAATATATGACATGGGGAAGAACCTTAAGGAGCGTAGAGGTGATATTTTCCTTGTTGAAAAGTTTTTGGAAAGAGAAATAACCCATCAACAGACTTAACAAATTTTCAAAAATGTCGACATCTATTTAGCCTTCAAATAAAGGAATATCAAAGTAAAATTGTACCTTGTAGGGTGTCACACCTCCAAAGTAACTGCTAATTGAAGGTGTCACCATCATTGTTAGCAACCGTCAAAGGATCTGGGTGAAATTATCCATCATCTCATTCCTCTATTGCACGAGGGATTCCTTGAGCAACAATTTGATAGGATCTCCTACCTTGTCGTCTCTCTTTTCTTTCGCCATGGGAGGTCGCTTGGGTTAGAAAGAGCAGTTGTCCTCAAGAGAAACTAACTCGAGACCCAACTCTCTATACCTTGACCTCGTCGAGGACATGCACTAAGAAATGACAAGGAGCAGACTGCTCCGATACCACTGATCCAGATTATATTGAGAACGATGTGAAGGAAAATATATAACAAGGAAACACTCAAAGATATTGCAAGAGACATAGTAATACAATTAAAATTAGATTCTATTAATGACTGTCTGAAATACAAAATACTATAAAATGCAAAGCACACAAGCTAGCTATAATGGTGGTAGCTTATCTCTAAAGATAGAGATGTGACAACTACGCTTATTCACAAGAAGTTGATTACAAAGAGGCCAAAAAGGAATTTTAACATAAATCATCAGTGAGGAAACCCTAAACATCCAAAAACCTAACCCTAGAAGATGAAATTCCAAAAGGTTTGTGGGCCCTGATGTGGTTAGTTGATACATCAACTTCTCGGGGCCATTACTTTTGCATATGATCTCAATTTGGGGCACTCGATAACTCATTGGAAAGGTCTAAATGAGAAGTACACATTTCAAATGGCCCAATACATGCCTCCATCATCTATTGGGTGCTGCCATGTCAAAAGAATGTCATTTAGGAATTCAAAAAGACCTTGGAATTTTGGGACCTGAAAAACCATAGAAAAATGACCAAGATGTGGAACCATTTTGAATTAGTGGAATAGGTGGGTGGCCACCAATATTCTCTTGGATAAGGGTGACTGACTATTTTCAAAATGCATATCCTCATAATGTTGTACATTGTACTATCCATATAGTGAGAGAAATAGTCACCATGGGGTTTGACAAGTTGTGGCCAAGGAAAGTCATGCTTGGGCCCCACCTGATCATGACAATGACTAATTCAGTAATTGACTTTTCTTGTTGAATTTTGAGAGTTCTTACGATCCAAAATGAACATGGGTTTCTTGTACCATTTATGGTGGTTCTCTTTCTTATAAATAGATTATTGTGTTTGTTGAACCAAAAAATTCACTCTTTAGTTTGATGCCCCACTAGTGAAAACAATATTTTTACCTCACTCATATGCAATGTAAGTAACACCCTTATGAATGAAAGAACCATATCTTTCATTGAGAATAAAGGGGGTGGGGGAGATACTTAATAGGTGAAATTGAAAGGGAGTATATGAAAGGAAAACCCTAATCTCTACTCGAGTAGAGTTGGGGAGAAGTTATTTTCCCCATGCATGGTTCCTTCATTCCTCTAGATGGGTAAGGTTCCATTCCCTATGTAATGTTCTTGTCGTGTGGGGCTTGCCACCATGGCCCCAACCACACCATGATTTGGATATGAAACGATATTTAGTGGAACATAACATTGTGAGCCACTCATTGGGGAACAACTATTCAACTCCACTTATCCAAGGTATATAATTTATTCCCCCAAGCTATAATTCATTTATTTAGAGGTTGGGAGAAACTTCATATAGAAAATCTTGGCTTGAGAAATACTTACTTAGTCTTGGTCAACCCTTCAATATAAGGGGAGGGAAATAAATTTGTTTCTTCCCCTCGGAGCTTGAACTCTATGAAGGATTGAGGTGAAGAATAAAGGGTAATGACCTTACCCTATAGGTAAGACACATTTTCTATGCTTAGGCATTGAAGGGAAGAAATATAAGGTTGATTTCACTTTAGGCAGGAGCCGACTACTATAGTCAACCAACATACATCCTAGATTGGAAAAGTAATTTGAATGAAAAACCTAAGCCAACAACATCCAAGAGACATGGAAAGATCCTGAAATGCCCTTTATTTCTTCCCTTTGAAGAGCCCTTACATGTTCAGGGAAAAGAGAAAGAAAGAAAGGTATTACCAAGTAATAAGAGTTTGGAAAGATATGAGATGAAAGGCCAACCTTGAACTCTATGAAGGTAAGGAATAATGGTCTTAGGCCTAATTCATTATATTACTCGCTGCCCTTGCTTCACATGAGTTTGAATCCTTATTGAATTTAGTTTCCTTATAGTGACTTACATACATCCAACAGTTCAGGTAGACCTTGAGGGCTCTATCAAGAACACAAACACTGACATGTATTTAGGTTGCTATCATTTGGGGGACACAAAGAGGTAACCCTATCCCTTTCTTTCTTCCCTCCCTATTACTTCAACTTGCCATTCCTATTAGTGGGGGACAAACACATGGAATCACTCTATTTGACGATTTCATGAGTGTCAATCCC
This sequence comes from Picea sitchensis, assembly GCA_010110895.2. Classification (NCBI taxonomy): domain Eukaryota; kingdom Viridiplantae; phylum Streptophyta; class Pinopsida; order Pinales; family Pinaceae; genus Picea; species Picea sitchensis. Next base: position 77,107 of record SNQJ01S0046743.1, on the reverse strand, counting down.
ACAAGGCAATATGGAAAAAACATTCTCAAACTCAATCCCATTCCTTGCATCAAGGCACCAATACTTGAAGAGCACCCTAAAATATCTAAGCACCTACACCCATACCAATGCAACGATAATTCTATCTTATCATGATAACTAATTCCATCCACCCAATTTTGATAACAAGCCATTGAATCCAAATAGATAATGAATTCCAATCCAAATAATTAAGGTAAGAAATATGAATTAATTTCATTTGAAAAACAACCAATGGCTAAAGTGAGATCGACCACATGTACCAAGGAGATCCAGAAGGTCCCATCTCGACTTAACTTTATTGTTGGATAGGCTATGTATTTATTTCCTTCAAGTAGCATACATGCAAAATGTCAACCCTAAGTGAAACAATGTAAGTAAAGTGAGGGGTTTGATAAAGTCAATGATGCCATTACAAGATTATGTCATTTATTCCCTCCTTTCTTTTCTTTCTTTATTAGTTATGGATTTATAGGGAAAACTAAAAAGGCACGTGATCTCATGTCTTCAAAAATAAATAGATTTCCCTCCTGCCTTTTACTTATTATTTATTGCTCCCCTACTTGATTCATAGATTGAGAGATTGCCACTGATGGATGGCTAGTTCAGGTAGACTGTGCTTGCAATTAGGAATTCCATGCCCCCGACCACCCCATTTCATGCATTCTCCACACTGAAGGTTAATCCTTTTCCATTCAACACCTTGACCTCATCATTGAATGAATGCAAACAAGGTATACTCCCACCCAAGAGTGTGGGTGTTTAAACCTTGTGAAATAGGAATGGGAATTTCATGCTAGAAGGGAGGCATCACTCTTTATCTAACCCAACCACTTACTTAGATGCAACACATTCTCTTATCATGGGTGAATCTATCTAATCTATTATTTATAAGTCCATCTATTGGGGACATTCATTCATCTATGTCATGACTTAATGTGCTTAGTAAAATACACGCTTTTCTTAGTAAGCAAGGAAAGTTTTCCTAGAAACTCTACATATTCATRTACAAATTGGTGAGTGAATTATTTGGCCATTCACAAAGGTTTTTGATCCCATTAATAATTTACAAACGATGATTGGTCAGATTATTTTTATCGATTCATATTAAGTAACCCAACATTCCACTTCAATCACATATATATCCTCAATATTTATTCTCAATATGGGTTGCTAACTAAATGGTAGAGTACTTGACTTTTAAGTGTGACTAAGATATTTTACACATTTGAAGGAAGTAGAAAACTCAATGATACCATCGATAAAGTTTGGAAGATTATGACTAATCCTCGAAGAATAAATAAACGAAAAAAACAACATGTCCTTCCAACATATGAGCTTTACGACACCTATTATGATTTTTAGGATACTTGATTATACTCGATTATGGAGAGATCTCATTCATGGAATCAAATGTATGGGAAATTTCTATTAGATACCTAAATGGATATATAGTGTTGGCTCTATGACATACCTTGGGTCCACATAAGGTGTCTAACATAGGCTCAATGTCATTGAGTGCACCGAAATTTTCAATATTCCAGTAGGAAGTAGGTCTCCTCCAAGGTTCATTTGATAGTTTCCATATGATTGGGGTGGAGAGAATCAACGAATTAGTGGGGTTGGGCATTCTAGTATTTATCCTTTAATCACATTCACTTAAGCTAACTAAACTAACATCACACACATCAAATGCAATGACAACAATATCATCAAGATACATCACAAATGCAACCAGATAAGTAGAATAAGTCTCCATTATATTAGTATACTGAAAAATACAATATAAACACCAATTTTATTAAATTTGGACTTATTTCTAGTGTAAATTGGATTTTAAATAATGTTAAGTCACATTTCCATGAGTTTTGGTAGTATAAGATAGAAGTTAGCTCAAATGGGTATTTTTTTATAGTCCCAACTTAGAACTCTCCTCATTGCAACTATAAACTCCTAACAACTCCTACAATAACAACTACAACTCTCATACATATAGGCAACTAGAGTGTCAATTGGGTCTAGCTTGGGTAGTTGAGAGGAGTGTTATCCTCCCTACCCAGATTATTCTTGCAAGTGATATATTGAGCTCAATGAATATATTTTTGATAAAAAAATTTAGCTTCAAAATATGGTTTACCATGGGTACCATCCTTGGAATGAGGGAAAGTGCAATGGGTTCCCTCGACAAACACATTGTGTGTGTGTGTATCAGATTGGTTATAGAAATATTCTTGAATATATATATATATCAAAGCAGTTATAGAAATATTATTCAATATATTGGAGAATTTGTGAGCTGTAACCCACTCATACAAAAGGGGTTTATGCCTATAAGGATATGCATATAGGGTTGGAGGTACTGAGCATATAGGATGAATAAGACATATCCTTTACTTTTGTGTGCTTAGTTTTCAATAGAACTACACACTCAGGATTTTGCGGCCCCATAGCTTCTATGGAGTCACCCTCTACTAAGCCTCAATAACTACCCTACCACTCCTTCCAAATCATCCCTACGTTGGGTTTTTCTTCCCAGTCAAAATGGGTTCTAGACTAGGGAGTTATCTTATGACCACATCTTTGAATCTATTGAACTTTTCAAAAACAATATCCTAACTCTTACTTACTTCTTCGATTTCTTAGCATACTTGGCTACTGGTAAGTCTGTTAATTCTTCCATAGTGGGTTCTACTTGAGTAAACTCTTTTGGATCGATATCTTCTTTTTGTTTCTTCTTTTTGGTCATCGTGAATTGGGATTGGAATTTCCCTGCAAGCTCTCTTGCTATATTCCTTCGCCTCTTCTTCTCATCTTCTATAGCATCCCACCTTACTGTTATGCATTGATTCTCTTCCATTTTGTCATCTAGAGTGTCCAATGTGATGGCCTCATTGTACATATTCTCATAAAATTCTTGTATTTGCTCGATCTCTTGCAAGATTTTTTGCCCAGGTGTTTCCTTATCTTATGAATAGGAGAGAGCTTCATACTTGGCTACAACAAACATGTCCTACAGATCTTACTATGGTATTTGAAAACTTGGTGACTCTTCCCACTATGAGAGCATAATGAGTAGCAAGAAACTCCCAAAATAGAAGTATCGGTTCCTCTCCTACATGTTCTACACATTCTACACTACCTCATTAGTGAGATACCTCACCTAGTCTTCTCTTATGTTATTCTTGCAAATGTTGGCCACATGGATGACCTGTTATGAACACTTGTCCTTCTAACATGTTTGTAATATGATTTCAAATGAACTGCACTACCATGCTAATTGAAAAATGGTTAATGGAGGTTATATCATATCCCCAATTCTTGGATTTCATGCCCTATTTTAGGCATGGGTCCATTTTATCTTCCGCAACAAATCCATCTTTTTGCATGGTAGCTACCCCCTTTTTTGGTGTGGCATGAACCATGAAGATGTCAATTGCATCCTGGACATCCTACAATAACCTGATAATGATATGGATTGTCTTGGAATTGATGGGGATATTCTTGTCCATCTAAATCCTTTCAAAATGTGTCTATGCCAATAGTAGCCTTACAAACTTCTTGACCGCCTAGGAGTTTCTAAAACATGGGAATTGTAGCAGGATCATAATGCTTGATTCGAACAAGGACTTGAACAAGTTTTGAATCCTTTTCTTGTCTCCCTTCCATTCTGAGTGTTAGTTTATTGATAACTAGATGAAGACTACATAGTTGTGGATGTCATTGTCCACTAACTATACTTTCTTGGAATATCCTTTCAAATGCTCATCTTTATGCACATGCACTCACACATCAAGTCTTTCTTCCAGGGAAAAATGGATTTTACATCTCTAGGATAAGGGAATTCTCCCCTCTCGACTTATCTTATGGGCCTTGCTATATGTTGTACCCATACTTTCTAGGATTCCTCTTATGCTCCAATACAACTTAATGGCATAAGCCACCTTCAACCACTCCTACTTCCCACTGATTGAAGCTTGGTCAAATGCCACTCTGTAGTCATTGAATCTAATTTTCTCTCACGATTGTCCTTTATTATCTTTGCAACTGTAACTTGTTACAAAGTTCAAATCTAAAACTCTTATAATGCTCCAATATTATGCATTCCAATGATTTAACTATTTCCAAAACACAGTCCATAAAACCATGCTTTAAATACTTTTCTTGCAATCAACACCATTCATAGAGTGTGACATATTGACCATTTTGTCTTCTACTCGATCTAGCTTATCTAACCTAAATCCATGACAAATCCTATCTAGATATGGTCATCAATGTAGGACAATACATTCTTTTTACAGTGGCTTTGTTAACCATAAATGCAACATGATTGTCTTAAGCATGGTCCATGCGACATTAAAATCCTACGATGATTCCACCTAGATCCCGCCCCCACAAATGCTTAGGGTGATTTTGTGAGGTTTGGGGCCACATAAGGCTTTATAAATATGCCTTTCGCTTGTCACTTCTTTAATTGTTCATCTAATTGCACACCTTCGTCAATTATCTACACAATTTGGTAAGGTTCTTACCAATGCATTTTCAACTTTCTTAGGTGTTTCCAAAATTTACTGTCATACATTGAAACTAGATCATCTTGGGCAAAATATTTGTTCCTTATATGCCTATCATGCCATGCCTTTTTTCTTTTTTCTTTTGGATCATGTGATGGTATTTGGCCAAAAACCCTTGTTCTTCTAACATACCAACATATCTAGCTGATAATGTAATTACTATGTTTATATCACCCGCGTGGCTATGGCTACACATAGGCTTAGTATTACATACTCTACTAACATCACCACCTCAATTCCACACACCAAATTAAATGGCACATGCTTTGTTAAGTTCTTGTAGGGAATCCTTTAGGCTCATAAAATTGCAGTAATCCTCTCACCTTGATAATGCCTATTAGAGAAGCAAACCTTACTCAATCCACATTCCAAGATCCTGTTAAATGCTTATGCCATTCCATTAGCATACATATGATACAATGTTGTTTTTTTGCGGTGAATCATGAACTATTTAACGAGAACAACCATCACTCCTTAATAGAATACTAAACATGGTTGTTGATGAGGTTGTATATGCATCCAAATCTTGTGACTACGTACTCAAAGATGAACCCAACAATAATATTTAGCGAGAAATCTTGGGTTGGCATAGCTTGTACCCAATGCGTTAGATAATTTGAGTCTATGTTGATACACCACACCCCTTAATAATGTTCCAACATATTGATAGGTCTAAGATGTTCTCTTAGCACAGAGCTGATGTTCTCTTAGCACTTGAAGCACAAGTCTAAGATGTTCCTCATGTTACTCTCTATTCTTGGAGTAGATTAATATATCGTCAATAAAAACCAGTAAAAATTTGTCTAGGAATTTACTAAGCACATTGTTCATCAAGCACATAAAAGTGGTAGGGGCATTGCTTAATCCAAATGGTACTACCACAAACTCGTAGTGACCATATCTTGTTCTGAAGGAGTTTTTGTGGATGTATTCACCCTTAATTTGGACTTGATGGTATCCATATCTCAAGTCAATCTTGGAGAAGATGGAAGCACCTCCCAATTGATCGAACAAGTCATCGATCCGAGGTAAGGGGTACTTGTTCTTTATGGTTACCTTATTGAGTTGTCTATAATCTATGCACAGTCAGAGGGTACCATCTTTATTTTTCACGAACATGACTGGTGCTCCCCATGGAGACACGCTGGGCTAGATATAGCCTTTTTCCATCATTTCTTTTAGTTGTAATTTAAGCTCAACTAGCTCGGGTGTGCTCATCCTGTAGGGTGTCCTAGACACTGGCACTGCTTCTGGTTCAAGTTCTATCGAGAAGTCAATGCCCCTTCACAGAGGTAGACTCGGTACCTCTTCTGGAAACACATCTATAAATTCTCTTAG
>SNQJ01S0046743.1:38321-66536 GCA_010110895.2 Picea sitchensis | reverse complement strand
TTGGCCTCAAATACTATTTTTATGTAAATAATATTTTAATGGATTAGGGCCCCTCATTGCATTGGATCCCAAAACTTGCCCCTGCTAGTTTTTTTTTTAAACGTTTTTGGGTTGTGTGGTGCACCTTATACATTACTATGCAATGGTGCAATCATTATTGTATAGTGCAACACTTGGCCTTGACAGTTTTTTTTTAAACTTTTCAGGATTCACAATGCATATTGAACAATATATAACACTTGTTCACTTATTATCGTGGAGCACATCGACTAGTGTGAAAGCCTGAAAAATATATTAATGCATGATATTTTTGTGTAGTTGCTTATTAGGATACATGACACTTCATACAAAATTAAATGCATAGGTTTGTATTACTATATAAGGAACACTAGTTTATTGTTTTATTTTCAATCCAAAATTTGCATCATTATATTCTGTTCTAGAAGAACAAATTCATTGCAAATGGAAATCCCATACAAAATCTCTTGAGTCAGTGAGTCATCAATGGTAAATTCACATGTTGGATTGTAATCCTTCAAGAATATGATCTTGAGTTCACCACTCCCAAGAGAAAGAAAACGTTAGAACTAGTTAAGTTTATCTTTGACCTACCAATAGGTGTCGTTGACTCTCCCCTTAATGATGATATTTTTGATGAACACTTGTTCAAGATCTCCTTGGAGGATCCTTGTTATGGTGACATCTTAGTTTACTTATGCATTCAAAAGTTTGGTCATCACCTTTCACGTCATTTCGTATTCAACATTAGGCTCCTTAATATCTCCTAATTGGTGATATCCTGTATAGGCGCAAATTTTATACTTCTTTACATTGTTGTCTCACTCTTAAAGATGAAGAATGAGTCTTGAATGAATATTATAATGCTGTCTCTGGTGGCTATCTCTTTGGAATGGTTATTTCCCAAAAGATCGTCGGGGAAGATTTCTATTAGATTTATTTATTTTTTGATTCATCTAAGTAGTTTTTTTTCACTGTAATAAGGGAATATTTCACTAATTAAAACAATGTGTGAACATGCCAAAATGGTACACATTGTAAAAAAAATCAGAAAGTGAGCTTCTATAATGCTCATCCTAGATACAAAAATGCCTACTAGCTGTAAGACCGGAAATTTTGGCTCTAAATATTTCCCATAGTATTGGATAGTGTAAATTCTAATGAAATCCCCTAAGATAAAAGTGTAGAAACACAACATAGGCTAAGTAGATATGGTGAGGCCCTTCCTACCCAAGAAACCTCTATTAGAATCAGGAGCAGAAGAGTTTAAATCCAACAGTGGTGGAGCCTTTGTTGGAGATGAAGTTGCTTCAGAAAACTCGTTAGCTGACTTAGGGGGTGAGCCAAAGTTGGGGTGGAGAGGAAGTTCCTTGATTTGGGTCCTGAATGAAACACATTCATCCTGGAGTTGTTGTATGGCATGGCTTTGTTGCACTGTGAATTCAAGAACATTGAGGATTTGGGACGAGAGTTCGCATATCCCCAATTTATTCCTCCATCATGTTCAAATTCCTTTTCCAACTTCCAACATTACTTTTCACCATGATACCTGATGCAACAAGGGATAATTGAAATAGTAGGAGGGATACACCAAAGTTTCCACCTTGAATAACTCCCAACAAACTAAGAATGCCAGATTGTGTAAGAACACTCTTGCTATAGAAGAACCCCACACAAGTGAATGACACAATGACTTGATGGATCTTTGAATGAATTAACCACCTATGGGCATGATTGCATGTACAAATATTTGTTGCCATGATGAGAGAATCCCTCCCACATTTTCCCAAAAGCAGTTGACGAAGTGGGAGATAAGACCTTGTGGTACCAAGGGAGTAATGAGAATGCCATGGTGATGCATGGGAAGCATTTGGCTCATCACATGACTTGTGTACAATATTAATATCTTCCATGAGTGGAATTCTATGTAGTGTAGGCACTTAATCAATGTGAAAGTTCATGGGATAGGTTTGAATGTGGGGACCCCATTGATAAAAATCACCCCAAAAGTTTTCCTTGTTTCTTGGTTATAATAGTGGTCCACCTCCCTCTTGTTGAATCCAAGAACACGGGGAAATTCCACATAATGAAATGCCTAGATTTCTTTATGAATTCTAAGAAATATTGATCTTAGATGGGTGTTACTTTGAATATTCTTCAACCAAGCATGTCTAACAGTGATTTTAGAGTCACCTAGGACAATGAGATTGTGAATGTCCTATGCGTTGGCCAAAGATAGACCCTAGTAGAGTGCATATGACTCAAATTTATTGTTAGTGGTCTGACCAATATTACAAGTGAATGAGAACTCAACATTTCCTCTAGGGTCACAAAGTACCCCAGTTGCTCTTGCCACCCCAAGGTTCCCTTTTGAAGATCCATCGAAACTGATGATATGCCAAGTTTTAGTATGCCTCCACTGTGAGAACTTGATGGGCGAGAATTGAAGTTGCTAGGCTGGCCTGGAGGGAACAAGAAAAACATAGGTTTTAGAGAGAATTGTTGGAACCAATATACTTCCCAACTATTGATAGGTTGAAGGGAGAATGACTTGCAAACTTTCGAATTAAGGTGCTAGGAGAGGACTCCTATGGAATTGCTTGCAATAGATGAGGGGTGGGATTTTTTTTATTTTTTCATTTTCTGAAAATAATGTTTAGTTGCACACAAGGCAAATCTTCTAGCATATATATTTTGGAAGGGCCACCCATAACCTTTTGAAAGCAGGCTTATTTAAGAGCATCAACTATAAGAAAATTACCACCTACTAAAGAGCTTTCCAAGAGAGGAGGGCCAATAAACTCTTTGAAACAACCCTTGAAGAGAAAATTTCCACACAACCTGAGAAAAAGGACATTCCAAAAACAAGTGAAATGAGGTCTCTTGAGAAGCACAACAAAGTACATACATGAACGGGCCTCTAAAAACCATTTTAATTAAATTTTCTCCTGTTAAAATTTTTCCATTCGCTAGGGTCTAGGAGAATATATTTACTTTCGGGATATCGTCCTAGTTCTAGATAGCTCTCTAGAGGTTAGAGGGAGGGGGAATCATAGCTTGAGATAATAGAATTTCATATCCTTTCCTACATATGTAGTCCTGAGTTCCCTAGCCCTGAGAATATTTATGCATTCTATGAGTAGGGGCATAACCCTGGAGTTGAAGAATGAATTCTTGGGCTTGGCCTAAGAGATGAGCAGGGAGATCTCCAAAATCCTAGCCTGAACAACTTCTTTAAGTCTTGTTCCATCTAGAAATATAAAAAAGAGAATGCTTACCATGATTCCACAACCAAGTGAAAAGAGGTAGGAAAAGAGGATCCTACTGCATCAGAGTAAGGACCATAATGTCATATATTTGATAGGATATGCATATACTGTTCCCAAGGATCCAAGTAATATGAATTTGAAGAAGGGGAAGCAAGGATTTCAACAAATTCCAAACTTATGATCCACTTTCAATTTTAGGATTATTATCTAAACATCTAAGTCTATCTCTTGATAGATAATTCTGATGAATAACCCTTTTCCACCACTCATTTTTCCTCGAAACCATCTTCCAGAGGAGTTTGGAGCCTATGGATATATTAGAGAGGACCAAATCCTTCATTCCCAAGCACCATTAGATTTTGGAGACCTGACAATATTCTAGTTAACTATATGAATTTTTTTGGTATTTGATCTTCCACCTTGCCATAGAAAAACCCTAAGTTCTTGAGCAATATATATTTTTACATTAGCTGGTGCTAGAAGAGAGGAGAATTGAAACATTGGAAGAGTTGATAAGAATGATTTGATGAGGACCACTCTACTAGCTGGGTTGAGCCATTGATATCCTTACTAAAGAAACTTTGCTTTTATCTTGTCCAATATGTGAAGCCAAGCAGGGGATGACAAGTATTTAAGGTAGATTGGGATTCCTAGATATTTAAAATACTACCACTTATCTAAAAATGAGAATTGCAGTATTCATGCGATAGCTGTCGAATTTCAGGCACTTATGTTCTAAGCATATAATTGACTTTTGGATGCATTTAATAGTCCTCTAGTGGTCGTTGTGAAGTCATCTAGTGCTACATTGAATCTGTTGGATGTAATCATAGCGGCTTCACCCAACAAAATGGTGTCATCAACAAACTGTGAGTGGTTCATCCTTTTTCCCCCTTGGATGATTTTTATCCCAGGAATTGATTTTTGAAGTCTCTCCTTATCTAATTTTCTACTAAGAGCCTCTACCATAAGTATGTGGAGAATATGGGAGGGAGGGAAATGCTGCATTAAACCTATGGATATTTTGAAAAAAGGGGTAGGCCTTCCATTCACTAGAGGGGTGATCCAAGGATAAAAAATGCAAGCTGAAACCTAAGAAATGAGTTCTTCATTGAACCTAAACCAGGTTAGGACTGTAAGGAGGAAGCTACGCCTTACCCTGTTAAAGGAATTAGCCATGCCTATTTTAACAACCATTCATTTCTCCCCATGGGTCAGACTTGAATGAATAACCTCTTGGAATAGTAAGATATTGTCCACCATATGTCTTTTTTCCACAAAACCAACTTGATTTGGAGAAATAAGATTGGGGAGATATGGTTTGAGGTGATCGCCAATTATTTTTGAAATAATTTTATATGACACATTGCATAATGATATAGGTTGGAATCTGGCAAAGGAAGAAAGATTTACCTCTTTGGGAATCAGGGCCAGAAAGATGAAATTTGTGTTTCCCCAATTCTTGCTGATCTTTGAACATATTGAATCATTATGAGAAGATCCTTCTTGGTTATGTGCTAACTTTTTTTTTATTATAAAAATGAGCTTAGAATCCATTTGGGCGAGGGGCCTTGTCTGGATTCATTTGATGGATTACCTCCCATACTTCTTCCTTCGTGACTAATCTGTTCAAATTTTCATTGTCCCATGAGCTAATTAAGGTGGGAATGTTGGCCAACATATATTCAACTGAGTCTAATTTTGTATTGCCATCTTCTTTATAGATCCTCTCAAAGTACTTGTAAGTTTCCACTTTGATTTGTTCAAAATATGAAACAATTTCCCCATCCTCATTGGTGATTTCTTTTACTTTATTCCTCCAAATCCTAGATGTCTCTTGATGATGGAAGAATTTTGTGTTTCTATCCCCTACCTCCAACCAAATATTGCGAGATTTGAGGCACTAGAGATCCTCTTCTAACCTTAGGGATTTTTGGAAATTGTGAAAAGAATTATGCTCATTTGGTAGCAACTCTTGCATGACCTGTTCTTTTTCTAACTTATCCCTCATATCTTCCATTTTTCCTGATATTTCTTTGACTTCTAGATCTAGTTGCTTTGCCTAAGACTTATGCCAAACCTTAAGGGTCTTATTTATTAGTTTAAGATTTTGTTCCCAAATAATGATAGGGGAGCCTATGATCCATTAGTTCCATGTGTTTGAGACAAGATCTAGAAGGGAAGGATCTTGAAGCAAGAGGGGATTAAATATGAAGGGGATAAGCCCTAGATTTTCTATTTATGAAAAAAAAAGTCAGATGGGGTGGTGGTCAAAGCCAACCCAAGGAAGAATAATGGAGGAAGGGATGATATGATCTTCCAAGAGGGAGCCACTAGTTAGAAAGTGATCCAATCTAGCTGTAATATGGCATGACCCCAACCGTTTATTAGACCGGGTGTATCTTCCCTTGGGCGGTTTAACGTTGATGAGATCAAAGGTGGACATGAAGTCCTGAATATGATATTGGAAGGGGTTCCAGACCAAATTTCCCCCTTTCTTTTCATTTAAATTTAGAGTTGTATTAAAGTCTCCTTATACAATGTACTAGAGATTTTTATTCCTTTCTTGAATATTTAACAGGTAATTCCGGCATGCCAATTTTTTATTGAGGGTATAAGGAATATAAATATTTATAACATGCATAGGCATACCTGAAGGAAGATGAACTAGATGTACCATTAACCAGTGTTGTGTGTATTTCTAGTTTTCCATCCTGAAAACTAGCATATTCTAGAGAGTTCAGAGGCCTCTAGAAGCACCTCTTGAGCTAATAGAAAAACCTTTGTAAGAATGCCAAATATATTCACTATCTTGAAGGATATCATAATTCTTCAATTTAGTTTCCTGGAGCAAGAGGAGATGTGGTTTTTATTCTTTTGATAAGTTTCTAATGAAATTCAGTTTACTTTTGCACCCAATACCTCTACATTTCTAGGAAATAATTTTTATCATTTACTAGAGGTTCTAGGGTTTCCCCCCTTAGAGGGGTTGGGTCCTCCTCGATTCATGGAATCTCAAAGTTATTTCCGGACATGGCCATCCAATGTACTCTATTTTCTAAGGTTTTTTTCCCTATTTGTCATAGCATCTCTCCTATGCTAATTTTACTTGCGCCCTACCTTTTTTGGGGAGAACAATGAGCATATTATTGATTCGATTCCTCATCCAAGATTTCTAAACACTCCCCTTCCTATGGAACCATTGGAATTTAAGGACTTGAATATGGTACTCAAGGAGGAAGTACAACATATTCATGGGATGGGATTCCCTCAATAGCTCTTTCCTTCTGGTGGGAATCTGCCTCTCCTAACTTGTGAGACTTGGGATCTATATGTTTTTCTTCACTTTGCTCAACATCCATGCTGGAGAGAGCTTCATATTGGTTTTTAATTTCCATTGGGTTCTTCCTTTGTGGCTAGGTGGAAGTATAAGGTTTCGACGTAGGTCTTGGACTAGAGGGAGCTCCCGGGGGATCCTGAGATTTCTCCTCGATGGCCTGTGAGACCTGTTTGGTTTATTGTCTTCTATTTTTCAGCTGTTACCATTTCTCGTTGGGTTTTGTTGAAGTTGGATTGGTTTGAGAGTTTCCTCTAGGAAGTTATTTTCAAAGTGCACATACTCATGTCAAGATTTTCATTTGAACGAGAGTTGTTAATAGTCTATCATCTGGAGATAAGACCAATTATCAAGAGTGAGCTTGATCAATTCTAGGAGGCCTTTCTCTAAATCTATCTCAACACANCTGTGAGACCTGTTTGGTTTATTGTCTTCTATTTTTCAGCTGTTACCATTTCTCGTTGGGTTTTGTTGAAGTTGGATTGGTTTGAGAGTTTCCTCTAGGAATTTATTTTCAAAGTGCACATACTCATGTCAAGATTTTCATTTGAACGAGAGTTGTTAATAGTCTATCATCTGGAGATAAGACCAATTATCAAGAGTGAGCTTGATCAATTCTAGGAGGCCTTTCTCTAAATCTATCTCAACACATATTGGAGCACATGCTTGCATACCATCTCTGGGTTCAAGTAGATCTATGTATTTACTTAGGTTATTCCCTATGTTTTGAATGGTGTCATCATTCCAATAGTGAATAGGGAGGTAGGGAAAACTAATCCAGGTGGAGATTGGTCGCCACCCACATGTTCCACTAATTCAGAATGGTTCCACATCTTGGAAAATTTTCTATGGTTTTTCGGGTCCTAAACATTTGGGGATATTTTGAGGCCCTAAAAGAATTTTTTTGGCATGGTAGTGCCCAATAGATGCGAAAGACATGTATTGAGATGTTTAGAATGTGTACTTATCAACTATACCTTTCCAATGGGCTACTGGGCGCCCAAAACGAATATTGTATGCAAAAGTAACACCCCTGGGAAGTTGATGTATCAACTAACCACATTGGGGCCCATAAAAATTTTGGCGTTTCATCTTCTAGGGTTAGGTTTTTGGATGTTTAGGGTTTTCTCATTGATGGTTTATGTTAAAATTCCTTTTCAACTTCTTTATAATCAACTTCTTGTGAATGATCGTAGCCCTCACATCTCTATCTTCAGAGATAAGCTACCACAATTCTAGCTAGCTTGTGTGCTTTGAATTTTACAGTCTTTTGTATTTCAGATAGTCATTAATAGAATCTGAGTTTAATTTTATTACTGTGTTTCTTGCAATATCTTTGTGTGTTTCCTTATTATATCTTTTCCTTCATGTCGTTCTCAATATAATCCAGATAAGTGGTATCAGAGCAATATGCTCCTTGTCGTTTCTTAGCGCATGTCCTCAACAAGGTTAGGGTATAGATATTTGGGTCTCGAGTTAGTTTCTCTTGAGGACAACCGCTCTCGCTAGCCCAAGTGGCCTCCCATGTCGAAAGAAAAGAGAGACGACGAGGTAAGAGATCCTATCAAACTATTACTCTAGGAAGCCCTCGCGCAACAAAGGAACAATATGATAGATAATTTCTCCCAGATCCTTCGATGACTTCCAATAGCAACAATGACACCTTCAACCAACAGTCACTTCATAGGTGCGACACCCTTCAAGGTACAAGTTAACATTGATATTCCTTTATTTGAATGCCAGATAGATTTCGACACTTTGAAAAAATGGTTAAGTTTAATAGAGGATTATTTTTCTATCCAAAGTTTTTCCAACAGTAAAAAGATAATGACCGCGCTCTTTAAGGCTCTTCCCCATATTGGAGATTGGTGGGAAACTTATTATGAACAACATGCCAGAGATGAGTTTGCAATTTTTGGGCCATAACCCACATGGCGGATTTTGTCGATTCCCTCATGGAGCAATACTACCCTGTTGGAAACTGTGATAACCAGTACACGAGATGGACATCTCTACATCAAGAGAGAGACCAGATGGTGCCAGAGTACACCAACATCTTCCATACCTTGCATACAAATTTGGGTATTAAATAATATGAGCGACACCTGGTCCCGAAGTACCACAATGGCCTACATAAATACATATAAACATATATGGACTTCTTGGACATCTCTTCACTAGGAGTCACTTACCGATATGTTGTTAAGATCGAGAAAAATTTCAAGCAAAAGAATAAGCAGTATTTCAGCTCTACAAACCCACTGCAACATAAACTTAGTAAATGTTTCCCTAACTTCCAAAGCAAAGGACAAAGCAAGGATGGCTATCCCCAGGCTAACCAGTCCAAGTCACCAACAAAGAAGGGTAACATGAAGTCGAAGGACACTAGAAAGTGGTGTGAGTTCCATAAAATCCCTTAGCACAACACTAATGATTGTCGCTACAAACTGTCATTGTTGGCTGTGACGAAAGTCTCAGAGTCAGATGCTGACTCAGACTCTGATTCAAAACCGAAAAAGGGAAAATGAATCATTGACGCAGAACCCAGTGTCACTGTCGCTACCACAAAATCCAGCCAGAGGAACCAAAGGATCTTGAATAAGGGATCAACTCTTCCACTCACAGATGTGGGTGAAGGTGACTCCCATCCATTACATTGTTGACACCCTTATCCAGAAGAACCTAACCTCAACAGAGGTCATCAAGAGGTTGAACCTAACAAATATGCGACATCCTCATCCATACACCATCGATTGGTTTATCCTGGGACAAGACATCCACATCAACCAACAATGTTGCCTACACTATGACATCAAACCCTTCAAAGATGAGGTATTGTGTTATGTTTCCCCCCTTGAAGTTTGTGACATTATTTTAGGTCAACCATATATGTGGAAGCATCATGATGTTTATGATTCTAGGCCCCGTAATGTCATTATTACTTTGGGAGGTCAACTCTACAGGGTACCAGAGGGAGTCCCAACTATTGAGGTCTCTTTGATCTTTTCAAAGTAATGTGTAAAGGTGGTTTTATATACTAGGAGATTTGTCCTCTTTATGGTCTAGTTGGAAGGTGAAGGAAAGGTCACTGCAACCGCAAAAACCTCTACATGAGGTCTCTCTACACAATGACAACATGTGGATAAGATAATAGAAGAGCATAATGACATATTTTCCTTGTCTATTGGGGTGCCTTTTCATTGTCATGTAAAACACTTAATTGATTTGAATCCTGATGTTCCTATGCCTAATGACCCTATATATAGGCATTCTATTATGGAGAATGAAGAAATCAAACACCGGATCCAAGAGCTAATTTTGAAGGGCCACATTAGACCAATCTCCTCACCTTGCGGGAACCCAATTTTTTTGATAGAGAAGAAGGACATGACATGGTGAATTTGTATTGATTACAGAGCCCTGAAAAAGATCAGAGTAAAAGACCAGCACTCCATCCCCCGAATTGATGATCTTCTTGATCGGCTCAAGGGAGCTAAATTTTTCAGTAAGATTGATCTAAAGTCAAGCTACCATTAGGTGCCAAGTGAGAAAAATGATGTATGGAAGACAACCTTCATGTCTAAATAAGGTATCTTCGAGTGGTTGGGCATGCCTTTTGTCTTGACTAATGCCTGACCAAATTCATGCAGATGATGTATGATATATTGCAGCTATTCACAAATTTCTTTGTGGTGGTATATTTGGATGACGTCCTCATCTTTAGAAAAATATAAGAGGAACATTTGAAGCACATTCAACAGGTCTTGGGCACCTTATGACAACACAAGTTATATGCCAATTTGGAGAAGTGTTCCTTAGACATGTAGAGAATCCAATATTTGGGATACATTGTGGATGAGCATGGTGTGCATGTGGATCCAACCAAGATACAAATCATATGTGATTGTCCATCCCCAAAGAAAGTGACTGAGCTACACAACTTCTTGGGCCTTGCCAACATCTATGACATATTTTTGTTGGGGTTCTCTCATATTGCTTGGCCCCTAAGCCAAGTGACTAAGGGTGGAGCAAAGGCCAAGTTTGTTTGGGCCACGCCCCATCATAAAGCATTTGAGGATTTGAAATTCCACCTCATCTCAACACCAATCCTTATTCTTCCAGACCTACAACAACCATTTGAGATTGATACATATGCTTTAGATTATGCTACCGGTGCAATCCTCACTCAACATGGGCATCTGATGGCTTATCATAGTGAAACACTATCTGACGTTGTTTGTAGATACCCCACCTATGACAAAGAGATGTATTCCATTGTGCAGGCATGTCGATAGTGGAAGCATTACATTCTAGAGAAGGAAATGATCATCCACATTGATCATAGGCCTCTATAATTCATGCAAACACAGGGAAAGTTATAGAATGATCACCATCAAAAGTGGTCCATGTACCTGCAAAAGTTCCACTTGAGCATCAAGTACAATAAGGGAAGCACCAACCATGTCATATATTTCCTCAGTCGACCTTTGGTTGTGGCACTAATCACAGTTCTTAGCTCTTGTGGGCATGATACGTCTAGGTGGCCACAATTATACAATAATGACTCTAACTTTGCTGCTCCCTATCAGAGATTGAGTGGAGACAAACCAATTCCATACTTTCATCTCTATAATGGAATGATATGCCATCTAAGTCATATTTGTGTCACTTCAAGCGAGCGTGCAAATATTATTTGGGAATCTCATTGCAGTCAGGTGACAAGACACTTTGGTGTAGACAAAATAGTGGCAATACTACAAAATCATTTTTATTGGCTGAAGCTTCGACAAGATGTCTGCAAGTACATCAGATCCTGCATTGCCTACACCATTTCCAAACCCACCATTAAGAAATAAGGGATATACACGCCTCTGCCTACTCTCGATAGACCTTGGGAGTCCATCTCCATGGATTACATGTTTGATTTGCCTTCAACCAAACATGGGAATGACTGTGTCTTCGTGGTCGTTGATTGATTCTCTATGATTACAGTTTTGGCACCCTGCAAGAAGAGCATCATAGTTGAGGCCACTGCTAAGATCTTCTTTGAATGTGTTTGGGTTCATTTTGAGCTCCCATGGACCATTATTTAGATCGAGACAGTAGGTTCTTGAGTACTTTTTGGTCCAACCTATGGTTGATGATGGATACCAAGTTGACCAAATCGACTACCTTCCACCCACAGATTGATGGAAAAACAAAGGTAGTCAATAGGATGATTGTCCATATCCCAAGGATGTACAATTCCAAACAACCATGCACATGGGATGAGATCCTTCCTTATGTTCAACATAGCTACAATAGATCCCTCGATAGCTCTATTTGCCACAACCCTTTTCCAGTGTGCTTGGGGTTCTAGCCATCAACCTCCATTGATGTATCTCTACACATTGCAGGTGCACAAGAAGAATTCTCTCATACTCGGAATGAGGTTGATAAAGAAACCAAATTTGTTGATCAAATCCAACACATTCAACAATAGATTCATGAAATTTTACAGAAAACCAATGACAAGTACAAGCAGTTCCACGATAAGCATCGGGTACCACATAAGTTTCAGGTGGGAGATAAGGTATGGTTTCATTTGAAGAAATAGTGCCTCACAAGACCCCATCGAAATATTTTCCCACTCCGATAGGGGCCTTACATCATCACCAAGGTTGTAGGTGAGAATGATTTTGAATCAAGTATCCCCCCTTTCCTTGGCTTGCACCCAATATTTGATGTGGAACTACTTCAACCATATTTTCCACCTCTCCTGGACACTTAAGATGAAACCGAGCACTAGGCCCCTACATAACTCAATATTGAATGCATTGAAAGAGCAACATTTGATAGGATCATGGACACCAAGACAAAGGGAACCCACCAACAGAACATACAACTCTATTGGGTGATCAAAGTAGGGCAATTTCTTCACCAGGGCAAGTGGCTCGCTAGGAGTTCGATTCAACATAAGTTTCCCCATCTGATGGAGGAACTTGAATCAATCGGGACCATTACTTTACAAGGGAGGAGGATTGATCCAGGTGGATATTGGTGGCCACCCACCTGTTCCACTAATTCAAAATGGTTCCACATATTGGCAAATTTTCTACGGTTTTTTAGGTCCCAAACTTTCAGGACTGTTTTGAGGCCCTAAATGATGTTTTTTTGAAGTGACAGTGCACATTACATGCCAAAGGCATGTATTGGTCCATTCAAAATGTGTACTTCTCGGCTAGAAATTTTCAACAGACTATCGAGTGCCCCCAAAAAAGATCGTATGCAAAATTAATGCCTCGAGGAAGTTGATGTATCAACTAATCACATCAGAGCCCACAAACCTTTTGGCATTTCATCTTCTAGGGTTATGTTTTTGGATGTTTAGGGTTTTCTAATTGATGCTCTACATTAAAATGCCTTTCCAACCTCTTTCTAATAAAATTCTTATGAATAAGTGTAGCTGTCACATCTTTATCTTCATAGATAAGCTACCACCATTCTAGCTTGCATGCGTGCTTTGCATTTTACAGTCTTCTGTATTTCAGACAATCATTAATAGAATTCGAGTTTAACTGTATTATTATGTTTCTTGCATCTCTGTGTGTTTCCTTATTACATCTTTGCCTTCATGTCGTTCTCAATATATAATTTGGATCACAAACAAACCTAGACTTGGATGACCGAGGGTATATCAATTTTTAGATGAAATTCTAGAGTCTAGGGGTTGAGATACATACCTCTGGATCCCATGAAATAAGGACCTCTTCAGAAGATCAAATCTCAATTTTCTTTTTCTTCAAAAAGGAAGGCGAAGAAACCCTTGCCACAAAAGGAATGAGAGAGTTGACCTTTTTTCAGGGGTCTTCAATTTTTCTCAACCCAAATTACCATTTCTTAGGGAGATGTCCACATGCATGTAAATTGACCTATCAAACCATTTTCTGCAAAGCACAAAGTAAGATTTCTAGAGTTATCTTGAACTAGGACACTCGAGATCTCATTGAATTTTTTGACAAAGAGAGACATGTGTTGCTTGGAATATTTGGGGAGGGAAGCAACTAGAGATGTGAAAGAGACCATATCAAAGGAAGGGGGGCTAGGGAACCATCACCCCCACCAGAGGTCGAAGCCATGCGGGCTCGCGGGCTAGGGTTACAACAGAAGGCTTCAACAATGCATGCAAACATCTTATCTTTAATATTAATAACACAATATGATATTATTAATGATTGCATCTAAGTAGTTAAAGGGAGTCTTAATTGCCAAATTTATTCCCCTAAGGCATGAGCCCCTCTAGTACCTCGTCACCTGATAATCATTGTTGGTCCCTTCTACAAGTGGGGGATTGATTTTATGGAGTGTCATCTCACCTCCACCAACGTCCATAAGTACATTGTTGCAGCTATCAATTGTTTTACCAAGTCGGTTGAAGCCATGTTGATGGTAAATAACTCCACACCAATTGCAACCGACTTCTTCATTAATCATGTTATCACATGTTTCAATGTCTTGAAATGATTTGTCTTTGACCATGGCACACATTTTGAGGATGTATTTTAGCAAGGGATAATTGTGCAATTAGAGTTTGTGGACATGTTTTCATTGGCATACTATGTATAGGGGAATGACCAAGAAGAGGATGTTAACAAAATACTCAAAATAACGATCCAACAGACTGTTGAAAAACAAAAATCTAATTGGCATCATATGTTATTCTCTACATTGTAGGACTATATGAAATCTATTAAGAATGCCATGAGGTTTATACATTTTCAACTTGTCCATGACATATAGAAAATTTTACCCATTGATTGTGAGATACCTTCCCTCCATTTGGCCATTGCAAATTTACCTAATACCACCACATTAGAACAAAGACTAGTCACATTAGAGCAGGTGGATGATGATTATCCCGCTATCCTACAACATAACAAGGCTGTGAAAAAAACTGTAAAGGTCACTATGACCATCATGTCCACTCTCACTCATTCCATGATGGTGATCTAGTCCTATTTTATAACCAAGTTCATGATACACCGAGTCACAAAATTTTGAATCCTTCTGGCAAGGCCCTCATGTCATCAAATGTTTATTGGGAAATGGGACATTTTTTATTGCAATATTGATAGTGAACTTCTTAATAAATCCCCGTTATGTGTTATAGTTGAATAAATTCTATCCTTAGGATTATAAATATACATCATTTTTTCTATTGTGGCTTTTCTTTCATTTGTTTTACCACATGTTTGATTTACAAGATTTATGATTTTCTTTTGTTTCCTTTCCAAATGGATCATCAATATTTTTGTTACATTGATTTTGCCAATGGCACGAGTTTCTGCACAAAGAATATTGCCTCGAGAACTTGGGCTATTTATTCACCTTTGCATATGCTCTTCCATTAAAGTAATATTTACATTGGCTCTCCCACCAATAGTCATGCTGAAAATGTTGTTGTGATTGGCTTACTTGCCGATGCTCTCTAGTTTCACTTTCATCACCTTCCTGTTCATTATTGCGTCACCAAAATATCATCTTGCACACCCTTTTCCCTTGACTTTTAACCATTTTCTGTTTTCCCATAACCTTGCATTAAGACCTTTTTAATGTTGATATGAGGGATTAGACTTATTATTTTACAATGCATTTATTTTGGTATTTTAAGTGAGGTTATGATTAAATATTAGAAAAATAACACATTCTCACTTAACCTTGAAAGTTGGGTTAGTTTGGTGATGATTACAGGTCCAATTGGAGTTTGCAACAATTCTTACTTTTATCACCTAGCTCTAAATTCAAATTTCTTCTTCAATGATTGAAGATTCATCATCAACTATCTTGGACGATATACACGATTAGTGTGATTTGTTGTGAATTATTAGAAAAAATATTGTAATCATTTACTAGTTGGCTTTTAGTTTTTATTTATTAGTAAATGGTTGGAACCACATGAAAGAAAAGTGGATATGAATTTATTAGTTGTTTATCCTATTATCAAAGCAAACTCATTTATAAATAAGAGTGCCTTCTCCATTCCAAGGGGAGAAATCTTGGAGCAAATGTCCAATTCATGATGGAGCGAATAAAACATTTAAGAATATTCTATTATATGGATTGTAAGTATGTAATTTTATCGTGTTTTATGATTTGATTAAATTCTATGATGTTGTAGTTTAATTCCCTACCATGAATTCTTAGGATATAGAGCTTGCTCCACGAGAGCATGGTGGTTCTTTATTTTATTTATGTAATTTTATCTTGTAGTTAGCTTTCTTCATTAAATACAAGCATGGTGTGTTTCTTTTCCGCGAGAATGGTGTGATGGTTTAAATTGCTTGCTTTTACTTTGAAGATTTGATTGCTTAATTTGCTTAGCCTTTACTTTATTTTCATGCTTTTAAATTCTGTCCAAGTGTGTTAGCGACCATGTGTGGTTTGTTTCCACAAATTTTGGGAATTTGTTAACCCTAAGATATTGAAAGAGTATTTGGATTATGTTTTCTATCGCAAGAATGATTTGATTTGGTTTTATGCTTGGTAAAGCTACGAGAGTTGTTAAGTATTGACTAGTAGAAATGATTTATTGAGCGAATTACATTTTGAATTTAATAGGATTAGTTTAGCTGCCTAGTCCTACATGTAAAATGCCAATGTTCCACAAGTTTACGAGCTCTCGGATTGATAATTTAATGATCAAAAATTTAAATAATTACATTTCCTAACATTCATCTTGATTCTCAATTGCTTGTCGCATATTTGAATAACTGTTACTCAGTCGAGAATCCTTTCCTTTTTAGAAATTATCTACATGGTATACCATTGGTTAGACAAATTGATCTCATTATGTTTATTCATATTCAGAGGAGTCTTAATAGATCTGTATATTAGATTGCAAATCAAATCATAGGGTGATACTTATTACATTCATCATAATGAAAGCAAACATTAAATGTCTTAACATAATACACTACCATCATTTTAATTCATATGTGTTTGTGTGTATTTTTTTCCACTATATTTTTTTTTATATATTTGGAGGTAAAATATACATGTTTCGGTCCTTTTCAAAGGATTGTTGATTGTCATCACATTTCTCTTTTCCATCATCTATTACAGTTCTGATTATATAGAGAAATCTGAAAAAAACCACCCCTGCCTTACTATCAATCACATGTTAAAAGGAAAACTAGATCCACTTTTCTATCTCTCCAAATAATGACATAAAAAAATTATACTATAAGGCATTTCTCCTCCAAGAAGAGCCCCTCATGGAATTCTTGGATGACAAAAACGCCATTGTCCATCCTTAAAGCGTATTTTGATAATATGTTAGCTGAGGAGTTTAATTCTCTATAAATGTGAAAGAAAAATAGTCCAGATTTTCCAAGAGTTCCTTTATATGACCCAACAACGGTTGAAGACGAACCACCTGTACTTGAATCTCTTTATTAGCCCAGTTCGTGACACATTTTGAATCCCCCATTATTTGAACTCTTTTAATATTTTTGGAACTTACAAAAAAAAAAGGACCATAAAGCCGAGAACTCCGCTTTCATATTTGTTCCCATCCTGGGAAATATATGAATTCAAAATAATGTGCAACATCCAAATGTAAGATAGCACCATCACCACATCTCAACAGGATGTCCTGACATGGCCCAAGGAAAATTGGGATCCACTTCTGGCATACGAGGTGGCGCTTCTTTGGTATTTTTGAATGAACCTTATACTCACAAGCCTGTTTGGAAATAAGCCCCGCCACAACCTCCTCATGAATATAACAGTTTTGGAATATGCTGAGGTTTCTATCCCACCATAAAAAAATATACAAAATTGCAAGGAAGAGATCTATAATCCAAAACTTTCAACTCCATGCATCCTTCAAACCATTCTTCTAATCATCTTTCCAACAACCCAACTGATATTTTGAAATGAGGACCGACGAATTCCCATACACGACGAGAATGAGATCACATAATGAAAAGGTGATTGGTCAATTCCTCATTCGATCTGCACATAGTGCACCAACTTGGGCCTATCCATCCCCTTCTCAAACCCACATCCCATGTTAACAATTTTTTCTCCATCACCAACCATAACAAGATCTGCATTTTTAATGGAGCATGCAGTTTCCAGAGAGGGGACCACCACCATTTTTGGATACCATTGAAGTCTTTTTTCCGCCAACGATAAATATCCAAGTTTTACCACATAATCCCTATAAAGCAGATTTCAGGTCTGTTGATGTTGATGCCAACACAGGAGTGTTTTGAAACCAACATCTCAACTTCCCTTCCCGTACCTCGAGAATTCTCTCTTCCATCGTATTTGTAATGACAAATTTCACGACCCTGATTGGTTTATACTGTCCAAGCCGATGAATCTGATCTTGGGCCTACTGTTCCACTTTGCAGAAGCATCCTTCTGTAACATAAGCACAATCTCTTCCCTCAAAGCATTAATCTTCCTGCTGGTAAAAGAACAAAAATGGACATCGAGGATGTTTGCTCTTGTGGTGACTGTAAACGACGTGAATGGTATAAGCTCCATAGGTTGGTTGCCACTGGTGCCTATTATCTTCCATTTATAGTCCAAACACTATTATGCTTTGCTTAACATCTATCAGTAGAAAACGATTGTTATAGTACCCAAAAGAATATGTAGAGATCCGTTTCGATTTGGTTTTCCTTTTATGATAACTATATGTGCAGGTAGATTAATATCCCATATTAAAATTGCTGTACATAAAAGCGTTGAAAGGTTGCGATCTCATGATTTCTTTGAGCAAATGGTACTAAAATCTTTGCAGGAAAACCATTACTTGCTGACAGATTGTCTGGATAGGCAACATATGGTTGCAACTGGTGTAGATTTTGTAACAGAAGTAGTATGATAATTTGTTCAACTTGATGACTCATGAATCTCCATAGATAGTGTTCTTATATTGTTTTGGCAACAGAGATTTACCCCAGTCCATGTAGTTTAATATTGACCCCTTAAGAAATAAAACGTGAAGCATCAACATAATATGTTTTTATGAAAACATCAAGAGTAATATCATTTATGAATTCCATAACCATAACCATAACCTCCAGTAAATTTTCATGTAGTCATCCCACCCTTGAACTCTAGTTATTTCCTGAGAAAGGCAGGGCCTCTAATGCAGAACAACAACAATGGCGTGATGTCTCAACTATGTGGAGAAACTGAGGAACTACTTTGTTTAACTCATCAATTAATCCTGGTTTTGATCTTAGGGCATAAGGAACCACTGATATGCCCTTATATATAATAAACATCCACCAATTGGGGTGAGACTATTTTTAAACCTGTTTAACATATATAAATGACCAACTATCGTCATTGTTAACTCAACATGGCCCAACACAAAGAATCCGAGAGATGAAATTTTCCACAAGACTTTTCGTAAAGTTTGCCCATTCTTTTTTGTGACAGTCTGAGAATAGACCCGCGTTGTGTAGATGTCTGACTAGCTCTTCCAACAATTTATGGGTGCCTATCGAACCCACCCAAGGATCCTCTCCAATTCAGATCTTTTTCCCACAACCTATTTTCCAAGCCAACCATTTCCCAATCACTGGGAAGGAATCGACCATTGCTTTCCAGACAATAGAACTACTTAGAACAGATTTGTGAGGTTTACAAATCCATTCTTCTATGTTTGAACCTCCCAAATATTTAGCTGCTATAACTTTTCCAAACAACATTTGATTGTGAATAAGCCTCCACAGCCTTTTTGCGTTCAAAGCTATGTTGAATCTGACCGAGTTCTTTATCCCATACCCTCCCAATTCTTTTGGCATTGCCAACTTTTTCCATTTGACCAAAGGGATGCAATCGACCTCTTTTTCTCCAGACATTAAAACATAGTTTTCATATTTGCATTAGTATCCCTTTAGGTAACTTAGCAATTGAGGCTCAAAAAACTGGAATACTAGACAACACTGACTTGACGAAAACCAGTTGCCCACAACTTACCCACAACCCCATACACGCCTAAATTTTCTTAACAAGCCAGAACCAATCTTTGAAAGAATATGCATTTGGCAACAAATGAAATCCCAAGTATTTAAAACAGACATCAAGATCGACCCGCGTGTATGGAAGGAGAGACCTCATAAGGGACTTCAAGTCATCATTTAGAGCATGAGTGCGAATAGAGGACTTTTCCTGATTAATTTCCATCCCTATAGCTTGACAAAAAAGAATCAGAAATATCTTTTAAAGCTTCAAACTCCCACTAGGATCCTGCACCAAAAATCATCTCATCCTCAATGAATAAGATGTGAGTTAAAAAAACCGAATCAGAAAAGTGTAGGCTTTTGTATCTTTTGATGAATTTTGAGCCATTAATTAATATTGTGAAGGAAGTCGAGAATATGCAACTTATAATCAAGTTAACATAATGAATATTCATGCCCAATTGTATTAAATCAAGACGCAGAAAAACCCAACTGACTTTATCATAAGCCTTGGAGAGGTCAATTTTCAATGCAAAGGCTGGGATATTCCAAGTCTTGATAGTATGTAGAGCTTCCTGAGTTAAAGAGACCGCGTCATGAATTTGACGGTTAAATAAAAAACCAAACTGTTCCTCTGTTATAAATTCATTCAGCATGGGCTTCAATCTATTTGCAATGATCTTGGTTATCATTTTATAGATCAGGTTACAACAAGAGATTGGCCTAAAATCCGCAAAGGATTTAGACTCTTGTGACTTAGGAATGAGAGCAAGAAAAGTTCTATTAAAATAACCCAACATTTTATCGGAATATTGAGACTCTTGGACCACTTTGAGAACATCTCCCTTAATCAAATCGCAGAAAACCTAAATAAAATTCAACAGTTAATCCATCAGGGCCCAGACTTTTTCTTTTCTGGAAGTCCTTGAGAGTGCGTAACACTTATTCTTCAGAGATATTCACAAGAAGGATATGATTCATTTCTTCAGTAAAAACTCTAGGAAAGAGGTCAATCACCTTGAGAATTTTAGAAATTAGACATCCCCTTAGTTCTTTGAAAAGAGTAGAATAGAAAGTGGTTCCAACCTTAAAAATTTCTGAGTGTGATTTACGGACTTGGCCACTTTGATCCATAATTTCTGAGATGGTGCTTAAATTTTTCCGGAATTGGGTGAATCTATGGAAAAATTTCATGTTACTGTCACCTTCTTTAATCCATATTGCCCTGCTCTTAAGGCACCATTTAGTCTCCTCCACAACTAGCACATTCTGGTGTTTTTTTAAAATCCTTCCTAAGGATTCCACTTTCGAGGAGGAAAGTGATCTCGCCGGTTTATCGACTAGTATGGATTCAAGACTCCTTTCCACCTCTTTTAGTTCAGACAGAGTTTTATCATTGAAAAATTGAGCCCAACGTTTGGATAAAGAAGTAATTTTAGAAATATTGCAGGCGCACTGATGCATATATGAAGAATGATCATACTCTTTAAAAGGATCCTAGGCATTTTTAATCAGTGATATATACTCGTTGAATTTCATCGGAGAAGGAGGCTTTTTTCCAGGAGGCTCAATTTTTAAGAGAATTGGAAGGTGGTTTGAATACCCCATTGAAACCCAAGAGGACCATCTCCAACCTTGATTGAGTAGATCTTTGGAAACTAGAAAGCGATCTAATCATTTTGCAACAAAGTTCACCCCTTTCCTTCCATTACTCCAAGTCCGTGACAATTTGACCGGTTCTAAATCGACCATGCAATTTTTACAAATCCAATTAGAGAAAAAAGACTCTTGAGGGTCCATGTGAGGAGAATCCCCCCAAAATTCTCTCAATGAGAGCATGAAGTTTAAGTTCCCTCCCATGATTAGATTAAAACCCCCCATCACACTAGAGGAGATGAGACCTTCCGAGAATAAGGGTCTTTTCGCATAGGGCACATATAAATTGATAAMCTTAAAATAGAAACTTAAAACACGATCCTCCAAGTCCTCCACAATCCCCGAGGGAATCACTTGAAAAGACTTGGTTATGAGCCTAGGAGACCAAGTTGTAACGAGTCCCTCTGACACACCGACCAAATYTGAAGAGCAAAAGGTCCATCCTTTTAAAAAGGGTCTTAAGGCTTTTTCAACCTCATGTCCAACACACATAGTTTCTTGTAACATTACAATATCAAGTTTATGAATAAGAACTAACTGCTTGAGGGCAATCATTTTCAGGCGTCCCCCCATATCCCGAGAATTTAAAGACAAAATAATCATTAAGAAACCCCTGCATGGGTTGTCCCCGCTCTAAGGGCCTGAAAGATAGTATCCTATTTCCCATTTTGAATATCTTTTTTGGCTTGAATTTGAGTCAGGGATAAGTGAGACTTTCTCCCTACCTGTCCCCCACTATCCTTATCCATAGAAAGACCACTAAAAAATGAGTTAACCCCTTTGGCTTTGACCTTCGATCTAAGGAGGTGGTTTGAATTTACAAAATTTGAAGACATAAGGGAATCTGAGGAGTCTGGGGAGCCTGACAAATTAGGATCTTGACAACAAAGAACAAGAGATGAAGGCCTTGGATTGGAGACATGACAAGGGGGAATATCTGTAGAAGAAGGCTTCACCATTAGTTTCACAGAAGAATCCAAAAGGGGGGAGGATGTACATCTGAATTTTTAGGAATCTTTGGAGGAGGAGACCCCGAGCAATGACTAGCACTACTCTTAACTTTATTTAACTGGTTCAAGGAGAGAGAGACATAGCTCTTAATCGCCACACCGATGCTTGGAGATTTGGGAGGCACAAATGTGTCTGATTTACTTCTTGAAGAATTTTGCTTGCCACAGGAATTGAAATGGTTTTCCCATCCTCTTACGCCATTATTCTTCTCCTCACCAATTTTGTGCTTCCAAATATTTTTGAAAGGGGGGAATTAGATGCAAGTCTTCATTGTCAATGTTTAATYGAAAGCTGCAYCGGAGATCTAGCTAAAGAAAGAACAAACAAATCTTATCAAGAAAGGAAGAGAGATTCAATATGGAAGAATGAGAAAATATACTCACACTACTCCAATGAGATGATGATTGATACATAGATGATGAGCAATATGATCAATATGATACAATGAATGAGTGGAATACACTCATATATAGGACATAACATTCCATAATAGGATAATGCATGCATGCATAATAACATAATAGTGATGATCTAAAATAGAAAGTCTAAAATAGAACTAGTAAGTTAACTCCCACTAAACTAGTGTGCCGAAAATATAAATTTCTCCAACACACCCCCTGAACATCACTATGGAGTAAAGAATGAGTTCCGACTACTAGGCCATATTAGGTACTCATGTAAAATGCAACTAATGAACACTCAATAAAAATGAGGAAAGAGGGAAAACCACGTGGGAACCCCCCCCCCACAAAAGACAATGCATCAAAAGAAGAAAAAGGCAACTGCTAGGCAATTGTGTTCTTCATTGCAAGAAGATCCCGCAAAGTCTGAAACCGTTTCTCATTGAAATTCTTCGTGAAGATGTAGAAATATTTATGGATCTGATGAAGTCCTTTAGAAACCTGTCTAGCCTTGTACCTCTTGATCATGTGGACCCATCTACACTTGAAAATGTTCCTTTCTGGTAGAAGTGGAACTAGATGCCAAGTCTGATTCGTTAGGAGTGAGTCATACTCCTTCTGCATGGCTTCTTGCCATAATGGATTTTCCATAGCCTCACTATAGATTTGTGGATCAGAAGATTGAACCATATAGAAATGCATGGGCATCAAAAGTTCTGAAGCTAAAAGTACATGAGAAGGCTCCTCATGATGAGATTGAGTCCTCCTCGAATCCAATGGATTCCCTGCAAGAAGACCTACTGCCTGAAGTGTGAACCATTCCCTCTTGGGCATCTGCTGAAGCTTCGTCGTTGGCTTCTTATTTGGTTGTACTACTTGCTTATTTCCATGTACAAGATCTGAGTGTATGGAATCATATTTGATGAATGAAGCTGATGGAAGCACAAGAGTATTTGCATGTTGCACTGGAGGTGCATGCAAAGTACTCTCCTTATGTGTAAGTAGAAAATATGAGTTATCGTCGGAAAACTTAGTGAATTTATAAAACCTTGACTTGTGATCCACCTCTCCAATTGCAATGATGGAATTGTCACGCATATCAAGTACAAAAACTAAATCTGATGTAAATTCAACCTTTTACCTTTCTGAGTGATATGATAATCTACGAGTAGATTCATAGAAAGATTTGGAACATGTAAGACATTCTCAAAACTGCCATTATGGAGTTCCACTCTACCCTCTCCTGCTACTACTACTGGAGTATCATCCCCCATGAGAATAGGGGGGTCCTGAGCATGAGCTCAAAGAAGTAAAAACTTCCTCTTTTGCTGCCATATGATGTGATGCACCATAAACTATAATCCATGAATTATATGAGGAATTAATTGCAACAAGAGAACGATGATTACCTTTCTTAGACACAAAATCTTCTTCCTTCTTCTTCTTGGCTCCTTCCGGAATGAAGTTTCCAAGGTTGTTCTGCTGAAGTACATTAGCCATAAGATCGATTTGTTTCTTGATGCATGTGGAATCATGATGATTCGATTTATTGCAATAAGTGCACTGCTTTCCCTTCTTCTTCTTCTTCTTTTTGGAACCTGAACCTGAAGAGTCTTTGGAGCTTGAACCCGAAGAATCCTTGAAGGGTTTGGAATATCCCTCCTTTTCCTCTGGATGTTGTGATTTCCCCTTTCCTTTCTGTTTGGATGATCCTTTTCCATTATGCATGGTGAGTGCATGTGCTTTAGGATCCTTGATTAGGTCCATATGAATGAGTTTTTCCTGCTAATGTGTGAGAGAATCAATGAATTGATCCATGGTAGGCATCTTCCAATTTTTTCCCATGAGATACTTGCATGAATGGAAAGTGGAAACATAGACAACATATTCTGGTCCTAACTTGGCCAAGATTGTTAGAATAAGTTGGTCCACTTTTTTAGACTTATCAATACCACAAGATGCTTAGCTCAATATCGAAGATTTAAACTTAGTAAAGAAATCCTATATATTATCAAAAATTTCAGGATCCAAAGTATTCAACTCTACCTCAAGCATATGACCTCTCATCTGATCCTTCTTTCCAAACAGACTTTCCAAGGTGGTCTAGATCTCATTTCGAGTCTTGCATGCAGAAACATGAAACCATAGATAAGTTGAAATCAATTCAAGAATAAGTCTCGTGGCTTCATCATTTCGGTTCCCCCATCTCATTTTCTCAATTGCTGATGTAGGTTCTATTTCTGTCCGCATCGTCAAGTTGTACAATCCTTTCCTTATGAGTTGGAATTCTGCCTTGGGATTCCAATCAAAATAATTGTATGGTGTGAGGATTACCACCAAGTTTGACCACATAATAGGTGTCGTATCCATCTCTCCCACCGTGTCTGAGAACCCCTAAAATTTTTCTCTCAATCTGCAAGTGAAAAACTGAGAAATCACTGTAGAAAGGGCACTTTAAGTGAAAATTCGTATCAGTTTCAGGAGACAATCTTTTTACTTACTTTCTGAGAAAACGGTGAGGAATTTCACTAAACGGTTGAAAACCCACTTGTAGAATGGGTCGATTTACTTCTCAAGTGAGTTGTTTCCTCAAAAAGTTAATATTTTTGGAGAAATCACTATAGAAAGGTATGACCATAGATTCGTATAAGTTTCAGGAGGCGATCTTCCGGCTTCCTTTCTGAGAAAACGATGAATAATTTCGCCAAACGGTTGTAAATCCACTTGCAGAATGGGTTGATTTACTTCTCCCACAAGTCGTTTCCTCAAAAAGTTAATATTTTGGGAGAAATCACTACAGAAAGGTAAGACCACAGATTTTGCTCGGCGAAACTCCATTTTTCCTTATTCTTTGGCTTGTCTGGCTTGCTCCAAGAAGCATAGCTCTGATACCATGTCAATGTTTCATCGAAACATGCATAGGAGATCTAGATAAATAAACAAAGTTTATCAATAAAGGAAGAGATATTCAATATGGAAGAATGAGAAAATATATTCACACTACTCCAATGAGCTGATGATTGATACATAGATGATGATCAATATGATACAATGAATGAGTGGAATACACTCATATATAGAACATAAAATTCCATAATAGCATAATGCATGCATACATAATAGAATAATAGTGATGATCTAAAATAGAAAGTCTAAAATAAAACTAGTCAGTTAACTCCCACTGAACAAGTGTGCCAAAAATAGAAATTTCTCCAACATTCGTTACTAAGACATGAGGTGTTTGACCTCATGATACCCATAACAACGAAATGGGATTCTCCAATAACAACACATTGTTTCCATGAAAATCTTGTGTAGGCCAAATATATTTCATCCACTAAACCTTCACGCGGGTCTACTTCAATATGCAACCCGGCCCAACGCCTATCCATTTTTTCCTCCACTCTATTTCAAAGATACAAAAAGTCTCGAGCTTATTCACAATTGCAATTAACATGTCCTCTTGTCAAAATAGAAACAATAAGTTGGGTAATATTGCCCATATTTTTGTAGGATCTAAAGGGTCACGTGCTGGATCAAAATTTATTGCCCACTCTTTTATAGTGAGTCTAGAGGGACCCCAACCCCACGCTTTGCTAAATATGCACTCCAGATATTCCTTATATTTGAACATGAAACAATTCCAACCTTGAGAGAGAATGTGGAATTTTGGGCAGTATCCTAATTCCATTGTCCAATGCTCATCAATCCAAGATTGGAGAGCCGAAGGGATGATTGACTTACCACTGAAACGACCAAGGACCATTCGACCCAACATTTCTGGAATGGCACCCAAAGCCACATCATCGCCGATGACCATTATTTGACATTCCCTCTTTTCCCTCCAACACTTGCTTTTCTTTAGTTTTGGGAAATGATCATGAAGAAAACTAGAAATCAAAGAACAATACCTAGAGGGATCAAATATTTTCATAGAGTGAAATGTCGAGCATGCATGCATAGAATGATCGCTGTCTACCCCTTTAACCACCTTTTTCAAAAAGAGATTTGGTGGGAATACGGAGGGGGGGCTTTCCTATAAACATTTGCCTCCTTAACTGCATGGCTCATCTTGGGAGCCGAAACCAATAGACTTCCATTCAAATTAATATTCGACAGATGAGGATCGACCTCAGGGGAGGTTCCTTTAATTCAATTCACAATTTTAAATTCGTGCTTTGACACGAAAATCTCCTCATCATGGACAACATCCTCGTCATAGTCCAATATGTCGTCATCCATATGGAAAGGATAAAAAATTCAATGGATGGATGTCACTTCAATGGATTTGGATAAGCTTTTTGCTTGTAATGCAACCCACCACACAAACTAGAGCTATGGGACCTTCAAAGTTAAGCTCCATAAAAAATATGGTACATGTTCACTAAGTTGAGTAGAAAATTGGGGGAATTTAGCCCATCTAGCTAAAAGTATAATCATCCTCTTCCTTATTGGATGGAGGCTCTCAAACAATCAGTACTAGGATCCCTCTCTTGAGGTCTTGTACTRCTTGATTGACCATTGTGGTGCTCCTCAAKATAGGTCACCACTCCCATGTCACCTCGAAGCAATCATCAAGTCGATCCTCATCAAGGTTCTACCAACCTCAATTTGAGACTCCCTCTAAAATCCAATCAAATTGGCCTTATAGGTCCTCTATTAAGTGACRATTTATGTGCCTTAGATTGTCCCTTAGCCTCTACATTTTTAGTCTAGAGTCCCTTACCTCCACATGGCCTCTACACTATCACTTTCTCATCAGTCTCACTGATGCTACATATACACACATAACCACATCAGGAGTATTAGTTTCRCATGTATCATATAAATGAGTAAGTATAAAAATCTATCTATCACCTACTTTAGTATGTAAACACAACATAAATCACAAAATCACTCAACCTTAGGTCCCCATGCTTGGCTTGTTGGTTGGGGGAGCTTGAGATCTCCCCTATGATTCATTCCCTTGTAAGAGAAATGCTAAATCTGTGTCAAGATATGGTATTAATAAGAAAATAACTCATCTATGATTAATATGTTGCTTATTGCTCCCCATCTTTCCTACATCATCAACTCACCCCATCATTACATCCATGGCTCCTTTAGTCTTACTATTTGAGTGGTGTGATGCAGGTGGAGGGTGGGAATATTCTCAAAAAATAATGCACATAAGTTTGAGT
This sequence comes from Picea sitchensis, assembly GCA_010110895.2. Taxonomy (NCBI): domain Eukaryota; kingdom Viridiplantae; phylum Streptophyta; class Pinopsida; order Pinales; family Pinaceae; genus Picea; species Picea sitchensis. Next base: position 38,696 of record SNQJ01S0046743.1, on the reverse strand, counting down.
CCCAAAAGTGTTTACATCAGGGTTAATATCCATTCGAAATATGGTACATGTCCACTAAGTTGAGTACAAAATTAAGGGTATTTATCTCATCTAACTAAAAGTACAATCATCCTCTTCGTCATCGGATTAGGGGTCTCAAGAAATCGATAGTAATACCCCTCTCTCAAGGTATTTACTTCTTGCTTATCCATAGTGATTCTTCTCAAGATAAGTCACCACTCCCATGTCACCTCAAATAAATCACCAAGTTGATCTTCATCAAGGTTCTACCAACCTTGATATGATACTTCCTCTAAAAGCCAATCAAATTGGCCTCATAGGTCCTCTAGTAAGTAATGGCATGCGTTCCATAAATTATCCTTTAGCCTCTACACT